>JAVKPL010015641.1:0-13098 GCA_032173675.1 Gastrolobium villosum
TCAATTTCTTTCATTTATTTTATTCATCCGTTTTCGACGGAATACATTTTCCGTCAAAATTTTTCGACCTAATCCATTTTCCGTCGAAAAACTTCACAAAATCAATTTCTTTTGCATTTATTTTATTCATCCATGTTCGATGGAATTTATTTTCCGTCCAAAATCTTCGACGGAATCCATTTTCCGTCAAAAATCTTCACAAAATCAATTTCTTTTGCATTTATTTTATTCTTCCGTTTTCGACGGAATTTGTTTTCCGTCGAAAAACATCACAAAATCAATTTCTTTTGCATTTATTTTATTCATCCGTTTTCGACGGAATACATTTTTCGTCAAAAATGTTCGACGGAATCCATTTTTCATCGAAAAACTTCATAAAATCAATTTCTTTTGCATTTATTTTATTCATCCGTTTTTGACGGAATTAGTTTTTCGTCGAAAAACTTCAGAAAATCAATTTCTTTTGCATTTATTTTATTAATCCATTTTCGATGGAATTCATTTGCCGTCCAAAAATTTCGACGGAATCCATTTGCCGTCAAAAATCTTCTACGGAATCCATTTTCAGTCGAAAAACTTCACAAAATCAATTTCTTTTGCATTTATTTTATTCATCCATTTCCGACGGAATTCATTTTCCGTCAAAAATCTTCGACGGAATACAATTTTCGTCGAAAAACTTGATAAAATCAATTCCTTTTGCATTTATTTTATTCATCCGTTTTCGACGGAATTCATTTTCTGTCAAAAATCTTCGACGGAATCCATTTTCCATCAAAAATCTTCTACGAAATTCATTTTTCGTCGAAAAACTTCAAAAAATCAATTTCTTTTGCATTTATTTTATTCATCCGTTTTCGACGGAATTTGTTTTCCGTCGAAAAACTTCACAAAATCAATTCCTTTTGCATTTATTTTATTCATCCGTTTTCGACGGAAAACATTTTACGTCAAAAATGTTCGACGGAATCCATTTTTCATCGAAAAACTTCATAAAATCAATTTCTTTTACATTTATTTTATTCATCCATTTTCGATCAATTTCTTTTACATTTATTTTATTCATCCATTTTCGACGGAATTCATTTTCCTTCAAAAATCTTCGACGGAATCCTTTTTCCGTCGAAAAACTTCACAAAATCAATTTCTTTTGCATTTATTTTATTCATCCATTTTCGACGGAATTCATTTTCCGTCAAAAATCTTCGACGGAATCCATTTTCCGTCGAAAAACTTCACAAAATCAATTTCTTTTGCATCTATTTTATTCATCCGTTTTCGACGGAATTTGTTTTCCGTCGAAAAACTTCACAAAATCAATTTCTTTTGCATTTATTTTATTCATCCGTTTTCGACGGAATACATTTTTCGTCAAAAATGTTCGACGGAATCCATTTTTCATTGAAAAACTTCATAAAATCAATTTCTTATGCATTTATTTTATTCATCCATTTTCGACGGAATTCATTTTCCGTCAAAAATCTTCGACGGAATACATTTTTCGTCGAAAAACTTCACAAAGTCAATTTCTTTTGCATTTATTTTATTCATCCATTTTCGAAGGAATTCATTTTCCTTCAAAAATCTTCGACGGAAACCATTTTCCATCAAAAATCTTCTACGGAATCCATTTTCCGTCGAAAAACTTCATTTTCGACGGAATTCATTTTCCGTTAAAAATCTTCACAAAATCAATTTCTTTTACATTTATTTTATTAATCCGTTTTCGACGGAATACATTTTTCGTCGAAAAACTTGATAAAATCAATTTCTTTTGAATTTATTTTATTCATCCATTTTCGACGGAATTCATTTTCCGTCAAAAATCTTCGACGGAATACATTTTTCGTCGAAAAACTTCATAAAATCAATTTGTTTTGCATTTATTTTATTCATCCATTTTCGACGGTATTCGTTTTCCGTCCAAAATCTTCGACGGAATCCATTTTCCATCGACAAACTTCACAAAATCAATTTCCTTTGCATTTTTTTTATTCATCCGTTTTCGACGGAATTCATTTTCCATCAAAAATCTTCTACGAGATCCATTTTCCGACGAAAAACTTCAAAAAATCAATTTCTTTTGCATTTATTTGATTAATCCGTTTTCGACGCAATTCTTTTTCCGTTGAAAAACTTCACAAAATCAATTTCTTTTGCATTTATTTTATTCATCCGTTTTCGACGGAATACATTTTCCGTCAAAAATTTTCGACCAAATCCATTTTCCGTCGAAAAACTTCACAAAATCAATTTCTTTTGCATTTATTTTATTCATCCATGTTCGATGGAATTTATTTTCCGTCAAAAATCTTCGACGGAATCCATTTTCCGTCAAAAATCTTCACAAAATCAATTGCTTTTGCATTTATTTTATTCATCCGTTTTCGACGGAATTTGTTTTCGGTCGAAAAACTTCACAAAATCAATTTCTTTTGCATTTATTTTATTCATCTGTTTTCGACGGAATACATTTTTCGTCAAAAATGTTCGACGGAATCCATTTTTCATCGAAAAACTTCATAAAATCAATTTCTTTTGCATTTATTTTATTCATCCGTTTTCGACGGAATTCATTTTCCGTCAAAAATCTTCGACGGAATCCATTTTCCATCAAAAATCTTCTACGAAATCCATTTTCCGACGAAAAACTTCAAAAAATCAATTTCTTTTGCATTTATTTTATTAATCCATTTTCGACGCAATTCTTTTTCCGTTGAAAAACTTCACAAAATCAATTTTTTTTGCATTTATTTTATTCATCCGTTTTCGTCGGAATACATTTTCCGTCAAAAAATTTCGACCTAATCCATTTTCCGTCAAAAATCTTCGACCGAATCCATTTTCCGTCGAAAAACTTCAGAAAATCAATTTCTTTAGCAATTATTTTATTAATCCGTTTTCGATGGGATTCATTTGCCGTCAAAAATTTTCGACGGAATCCATTTTCCGTCAAAAATCTTCTACGGAATCCATTTTCAGTCGAAAAACTTCACGAAATCAATTTCTTTTACATTTATTTTATTAATCCTTTTTCGACGGAATACATTTTTCGTCGAAAAACTTGATAAAATCAATTTCTTTTGCATTTATTTTATTCATCCATTTTCGACGGTATTCGTTTTCCGTCCAAAATCTTCGACGGAATCCATTTTCCGTCGAAAAACTTCACAAAATCAATTTCTTTTGCATTTATTTTATTCATCCATTTTCGACGGAATTCGTTTTCCGTCCAAAATCTTCAACGGAATCCATTTTCCGTCGAAAAACTTCATAAAATCAATTTCTTTTGCATTTATTTTATTCATCCGTTTTCGACGGAATTTGTTTTCCGCCGAAAAACTTCACAAAACCAATTTATTTTGCATTTATTTTATTCATCCGTTTTCGACGGAATACAATTTTCGTCAAAAATCTTCGACGGAATACATTTTGCGTCGAAAAACTTGATAAAATCAATTTCTTTTGCATTTATTTTATTCATCCGTTTTCGACGGAATTCAATTTCTGTCAAAAATCTTCGACGGAATCCATTTTCCATCAAAAATCTTCTACGAAATCCATTTTCCGACGAAAAACTTCAAAAAATCAATTTCTTTTGCATTTATTTTATTAATCCGTTATCGACGCAATTCTTTTTCAATTTCTTTTGCATTTATTTTATTCATCCGTTTTCGACGGAATTCGTTTTCCGTCCAAAATCTTCGACGGAATCCATTTTCCGTCGAAAAACTTCATAAAATCAATTTCTTTTTCATTTATTTTATTCATCCGTTTTCGACGGAATTCATTTTCTGTCAAAAATCTTCGACGAAATCCATTTTCCATCAAAAATCTTCTACGAAATCCATTTTCCGTCGAAAAACTTCACAAAATCAATTTCTTTTGCATTTATTTTATTCATCCATTTTCGACGGTATTCGTTTTCCGTCCAAAATCTTCGACGGAATCCATTTTCCGTCGAAAAACTTCACAAAATCAATTTCTTTTGCATTTATTTTATTCATCTGTTTTCGACGGAATTCGTTTTCTGTCAAAAATCTTCGACGGAATCCATTTTCCATCAAAAATCTTCTACGAAATCCATTTTCCGACGAAAAACTTCAAAAAATCAATTTCTTTTGCATTTATTTTATTAATCCGTTTTCGACGCAATTCTTTTTCCGTTGAAAAACTTCACAAAATCAATTTCTTTTGCATTTATTTTATTCATCCGTTTTCGACGGAATACATTTTCCGTCAAAAAATTTCGACCTAATCCATTTTCCGTCAAAAATCTTCGACCGAATCCATTTTCCGTCGAAAAACTTCACAAAATCAATTTCTTTTGCATTTATTTTATTCATCCATGTTCGATGGAATTCATTTGCCGTCAAAAATTTTCGACGGAATCCATTTTCCGTCAAAAATCTTCTACGGAATCCATTTTCAGTCGAAAAACTTCACAAAATCATTTTCTTTTGCATTTATTTTATTAATCCATTTTCGACGGAATACATTTTTCGTCGAAAAACTTGATAAAATCAATTTCTTTTGCATTTATTTTATTCATCCATTTTCGACGGTATTCGTTTTCCGTCCAAAATCTTCGACGGAATCCATTTTCTGTCGAAAAACTTCATAAAATCAATTTCTTTTTCATTTATTTTATTCATCTGTTTTCGACGGAATTCGTTTTCTGTCAAAAATCTTCGACGGAATCCATTTTCCATCAAAAATCTTCTACGAAATCCATTTTCCGTCGAAAAACTTCAAAAAATCAATTTCTTTTGCATTTATTTTATTAATCCGTTTTCAACTCAATTCTTTTTCCGTTGAAAAACTTCACAAAATCAATTTCTTTTGCATTTATTTTATTCATCCGTTTTTGACGGAATACATTTTCCGTCAAAAATTTTCGACCTAATCCATTTTCCGTCGAAAAACTTCACAAAATCAATTTCTTTTGCATTTATTTTATTCATCCATGTTCGATGGAATTTATTTTCCGTCAAAAATCTTCGACGGAATCCACTTTCCGTCAAAAATCTTCACAAAATCAATTTCTTTTGCATTTATTTTATTCATCCGTTTTCGACGGAATTTGTTTTCCGTCGAAAAACTTCACAAAACCAATTTATTTTGCATTTATTTTATTCATCCGTTTTCGACGGAATACAATTTTCGTCAAAAATCTTCGACGGAATACATTTTGCGTCGAAAAACTTGATAAAATCAATTTCTTTTGCATTTATTTTATTCATCCATTTTCGACGGAATTCATTTTTCGTCAAAAATCTTCGACGGAATACAATTTTCGTCGAAAAACTTGATAAAATCAATTTCTTTTGCATTTATTTTATTCATCCGTTTTCGACGGAATTCATTTTCTGTAAAAAATCTTCGACGGAATCCATTTTCCATCAAAAATCTTCTACGAAATTCATTTTTCGTCGAAAAACTTCAAAAAATCAATTTCTTTTGCATTTATTTTATTAATCCGTTTTCGACGCAATTCTTTTTCCGTCGAAAAACTTCACAAAATCAATTTCTTTTGCATTTATTTTATTCATCCGTTTTCGACGGAATACATTTTCCGTCAAAAATCTTCGACCGAATCCATTTTCCGTCGAAAAACTTCACAAAATCATTTTCTTTTGCATTTATTTTATTCATCCGTTTTTGATGGAATTCATTTTCCGTCAAAAATCTTCGACGGAATCCATTTTCCGTCAAAAATCTTCACAAAAACAATTTCTTTTGCATTTATTTTATTCATCCGTTTTCGACGGAATTTGTTTTCCGTCGAAAAACTTCACAAAATCAATTTCTTTTGCATTTATTTTATTCATCCGTTTTCGACGGAATACATTTTCGTCAAAAATGTTCGACGGAATCCATTTTTCATCGAAAAACTTCATAAAATCAATTTCTTATGCATTTATTTTATTTATCCATTTTCGACGGAATTCATTTTCCGTCAAAAATCTTCGACGGAATCCATTTTCCATCGAAAAACTTCACAAAATCAATTTCTTTTGCATTTATTTTATTCATCCGTTTTCGACGGAATTCAATTTCTGTCCAAAATCTTCGACGGAATCCATTTTCCATCAAAAATCTTCTACGAAATCCATTTTCCGACGAAAAACTTCAAAAAATCAATTTCTTTTGCATTTATTTTATTAATCCGTTTTCGACGCAATTCTTTTTCAATTTCTTTTGCATTTATTTTATTCATCCGTTTTCGACGGAATTCGTTTTCCGTCCAAAATCTTCGACGGAATCCATTTTCCGTCGAAAAACTTCATAAAATCAATTTATTTTTCATTTATTTTATTCATCCGTTTTCGACGGAATTCGTTTTCTGTCAAAAATCTTCGACGGAATCCATTTTCCATCAAAAATCTTCTACGAAATCCATTTTCCGTCGAAAAACTTCAAAAAATCCATTTCTTTTGCATTTATTTTATTCATCCATTTTCGACGGTATTCGTTTTCCGTCCAAAATCTTCGACGGAATCCATTTTCCGTCGAAAAACTTCACAAAATCAATTTCTTTTTCATTTATTTTATTCATCTGTTTTCGACGGAATTCGTTTTCTGTCAAAAATCTTCGACGGAATCCGTTTTCCATCAAAAATCTTCTACGAAATCCATTTTCCGTCGAAAAACTTCAAAAAATCAATTTCTTTTGCATTTATTTTATTAATCCGTTTTCAACGCAATTCTTTTTCCGTTGAAAAACTTCACAAAATCAATTTCTTTTGCATTTATTTTATTCATCCGTTTTTGACGGAATACATTTTCCGTCAAAAATTTTCGACCTAATCCATTTTCCGTCGAAAAACTTCACAAAATCAATTTCTTTTGCATTTATTTTATTCATCCATGTTCGATGGAATTTATTTTCCGTCAAAAATCTTCGACGGAATCCAGTTTCCGTCAAAAATCTTCACAAAATCAATTTCTTTTGCATTTATTTTATTCATCCGTTTTCGACGGAATTTGTTTTCCGTCGAAAAACTTCACAAAACCAATTTATTTTGCATTTATTTTATTCTTCCGTTTTCGACGGAATACAATTTTCGTCAAAAATCTTCGACGGAATACATTTTGCGTCGAAAAACTTGATAAAATCAATTTCTTTTGCATTTATTTTATTCATCCATTTTCGACGGAATTCATTTTCCGTCAAAAATCTTCGACGGAATACAATTTTCGTCGAAAAATTTGATAAAATCAATTTCTTTTGCATTTATTTTATTCATCCGTTTTCGACGGAATTCATTTTCTGTAAAAAATCTTCGACGGAATCCATTTTCCATCAAAAATCTTCTACGAAATTCATTTTTCGTCGAAAAACTTCAAAAAATCAATTTCTTTTGCATTTATTTTATTAATCCGTTTTCGACGCAATTCTTTTTCCGTCGGAAAACTTCACAAAATCAATTTCTTTTGTAATTTATTTTATTCATCCGTTTTCGACGGAATTCTTTTCCGTCAAAAATCTTCGACCGAATCCATTTTCCGTCGAAAAACTTCACAAAATCATTTTCTTTTGCATTTATTTTATTCATCCGTTTTTGATGGAATTCATTTTCCGTCAAAAATCTTCGACGGAATCCATTTTCCGTCAAAAATCTTCACAAAAACAATTTCTTTTGCATTTATTTTATTCATCCGTTTTCGACGGAATTTGTTTTCCGTCGAAAAACTTCACAAAATCAATTTCTTTTGCATTTATTTTATTCATCCGTTTTCGACGGAATACATTTTCGTCAAAAATGTTCGACGGAATCCATTTTTCATCGAAAAACTTCATAAAATCAATTTCTTATGCATTTATTTTATTTATCCATTTTCGACGGAATTCATTTTCCGTCAAAAATCTTCGACGGAATCCATTTTCCATCGAAAAACTTCACAAAATCAATTTCTTTTGCATTTATTTTATTCATCCGTTTTCGACGGAATTCATTTTCTGTCAAAAATCTTCGACGGAATCCATTTTCCATCAAAAATCTTCTACGAAATCCATTTTCCGACGAAAAACTTCAAAAAATCAATTTCTTTTGCATTTATTTTATTAATCCGTTTTCGACGCAATTCTTTTTCAATTTCTTTTGCATTTATTTTATTCATCCGTTTTCGACGGAATACATTTTTCGTCAAAAAATTTCGACCTAATCCATTTTCCGTAAAAAATCTTCGACCGAATCCATTTTCCGTCAAAAAACTTCAGAAAATCAATTTCTTTAGCATTTATTTTATTAATCCGTTTTCGATGGGATTCATTTGCCGTCAAAAATTTTCGACGGAATCCATTTTCCGTCAAAAATCTTCTACGGAATCCATTTTCAGTCGAAAAACTTCACAAAATCAATTTCTTTTACATTTATTTTATTAACCCTTTTTCGACGGAATACATTTTTCCGTCGAAAAACTTGATAAAATCAATTTCTTTTGCATTTATTTTATTCATCCATTTTCGACGGAATTCATTTTCCGTCAAAAATCTTCGACGGAATACATTTTTCGTCGAAAAACTTCATAAAATCAATTTCTTTTGCATTTATTTTATTCATCCATTTTCGACGGTATTCGTTTTCCGTCCAAAATCTTCGACGGAATCCATTTTCCGTCGAAAAACTTCACAAAATCAATTTCTTTTTCATTTATTTTATTCATCCGTTTTCAACGGAATTCGTTTTCTGTCAAAAATCTTCGACGGAATCCATTTTCCATCAAAAATCTTCTACGAAATCCATTTTCCGTTGAAAAACTTCACAAAATCAATTTCTTTTGCATTTATTTTATTCATCCGTTTTTGACGGAATACATTTTCCGTCAAAAATTTTCGACCTAATCCATTTTCCGTCGAAAAACTTCACAAAATCAATTTCTTTTGCATTTATTTTATTCATCCATGTTCGATGGAATTTATTTTCCGTCAAAAATCTTCGACGGAATCCATTTTCCGTCAAAAATCTTCACAAAATCAATTTCTTTTGCATTTATTTTATTCATCCGTTTTCGACGGAATACATTTTCCGTCAAAAATCTTCACAAAATCAATTTCTTTTGCATTTATTTTATTCATCCGTTTTCGACGGAATACATTTTTCGTCAAAAATGTTCGACGGAATCCATTTTTCATCGAAAAACTTCATAAAATCAATTTCTTTTACATTTATTTTATTCATCCATTTTCGACGGAATTCATTTTCCTTCAAAAATCTTCGACGGAATCCTTTTTCCGTCGAAAAACTTCATAAAATCAATTTCTTTTGCATTTATTTTAATCATCCATTTTCGACGGAATTCATTTTCCGTCAAAAATCTTCGACGGAATCCATTTTCCATTGAAAAACTTCACAAAATCAATTTCTTTTGCATTTATCTTATTCATCCGTTTTCGACGGAATTTGTTTTCCGTCGAAAAACTTCACAAAATCAATTTCTTTTGCATTTATTTTATTCCTCCGTTTTCGACGGAATACATTTTCGTCAAAAATCTTCGACGGAATACAATTTTCGTCGAAAAACTTGATAAAATCAATTTCTTTTGCATTTATCTTATTCATCCGTTTTCGACGGAATTTGTTTTCCGTCGAAAAACTTCACAAAATCAATTTATTTTGCATTTATTTTATTCATCCGTTTTCGACGGAATACAATTTTCGTCAAAAATCTTCGACGGAATACATTTTGCGTCGAAAAACTTGATAAAATCAATTTCTTTTGCATTTATTTTATTCATCCGTTTTCGACGGAATTCAATTTCTGTCAAAAATCTTCGACGGAATCCATTTTCCATCAAAAATCTTCTACGAAATCCATTTTCCGACGAAAAACTTCAAAAAATCAATTTCTTTTGCATTTATTTTATTAATCCGTTATCGACGCAATTCTTTTTCAATTTCTTTTGCATTTATTTTATTCATCCGTTTTCGACGGAATTCGTTTTCCGTCCAAAATCTTCGACGGAATCCATTTTCCGTCGAA
Organism: Gastrolobium villosum; assembly: GCA_032173675.1. NCBI lineage: Eukaryota > Viridiplantae > Streptophyta > Magnoliopsida > Fabales > Fabaceae > Gastrolobium > Gastrolobium villosum. Next base: position 9,988 of record JAVKPL010015641.1, read on the forward strand.
AAACTTCATAAAATCAATTTCTTTTTCATTTATTTTATTCATCCGTTTTCGACGGAATTCATTTTCTGTCAAAAATCTTCGACGAAATCCATTTTCCATCAAAAATCTTCTACGAAATCCATTTTCCGTCGAAAAACTTCACAAAATCAATTTCTTTTGCATTTATTTTATTCATCCATTTTCGACGGTATTCGTTTTCCGTCCAAAATCTTCGACGGAATCCATTTTCCGTCGAAAAACTTCATAAAATCAATTTCTTTTTCATTTATTTTATTCATCTGTTTTCGACGGAATTCGTTTTCTGTCAAAAATCTTCGACGGAATCCATTTTCCGTCAAAAATCTTCTACGAAATCCATTTTCCGACGAAAAACTTCAAAAAATCAATTTCTTTTGCATTTATTTTATTAATCCATTTTCGACGCAATTCTTTTTCCGTTGAAAAACTTCACAAAATCAATTTTTTTTGCATTTATTTTATTCATCCGTTTTCGTCGGAATACATTTTCCGTCAAAAAATTTCGACCTAATCCATTTTCCGTCAAAAATCTTCGACCGAATCCATTTTCCGTCGAAAAACTTCAGAAAATCAATTTCTTTTGCATTTATTTTATTAATCCGTTTTCGATGGGATTCATTTGCCGTCAAAAATTTTCGACGGAATCCATTTTCCGTCAAAAATCTTCTACGGAATCCATTTTCAGTCGAAAAACTTCACAAAATCAATTTCTTTTACATTTATTTTATTAATCCTTTTTCGACGGAATACATTTTTCGTCGAAAAACTTGATAAAATCAATTTCTTTTGCATTTATTTTATTCATCCATTTTCGACGGTATTCGTTTTCCGTCCAAAATCTTCGACGGAATCCATTTTCTGTCGAAAAACTTCATAAAATCAATTTCTTTTTCATTTATTTTATTCATCTGTTTTCGACGGAATTCGTTTTCTGTCAAAAATCTTCGACGGAATCCATGGATTCCATCAAAAATCTTCTACGAAATCCATTTTCCGTCGAAAAACTTCAAAAAATCAATTTCTTTTGCATTTATTTTATTAATCCGTTTTCAACTCAATTCTTTTTCCGTTGAAAAACTTCACAAAATCAATTTCTTTTGCATTTATTTTATTCATCCGTTTTTGACGGAATACATTTTCCGTCAAAAATTTTCGACCTAATCCATTTTCCGTCGAAAAACTTCACAAAATCAATTTCTTTTGCATTTATTTTATTCATCCATGTTCGATGGAATTTATTTTCCGTCAAAAATCTTCGACGGAATCCATTTTCCGTCAAAAATCTTCACAAAATCAATTTCTTTTGCATTTATTTTATTCATCCGTTTTCGACGGAATTTGTTTTCCGTCGAAAAACTTCACAAAACCAATTTATTTTGCATTTATTTTATTCATCCGTTTTCGACGGAATACAATTTTCGTCAAAAATCTTCGACGGAATACATTTTGCGTCGAAAAACTTGATAAAATCAATTTCTTTTGCATTTATTTTATTCATCCATTTTCGACGGAATTCATTTTCCGTCAAAAATCTTCGACGGAATACAATTTTCGTCGAAAAACTTGATAAAATCAATTTCTTTTGCATTTATTTTATTCATCCGTTTTCGACGGAATTCATTTTCTGTAAAAAATCTTCGACGGAATCCATTTTCCATCAAAAATCTTCTACGAAATTCATTTTTCGTCGAAAAACTTCAAAAAATCAATTTCTTTTGCATTTATTTTATTAATCCGTTTTCGACGCAATTCTTTTTCCGTCGAAAAACTTCACAAAATCAATTTCTTTTGCATTTATTTTATTCATCCGTTTTCGACGGAATACATTTTCCGTCAAAAATCTTCGACCGAATCCATTTTCCGTCGAAAAACTTCACAAAATCATTTTCTTTTGCATTTATTTTATTCATCCGTTTTTGATGGAATTCATTTTCCGTCAAAAATCTTCGACGAAATCCATTTTCCGTCAAAAATCTTCACAAAAACAATTTCTTTTGCATTTATTTTATTCATCCGTTTTCGACGGAATTTGTTTTCCGTCGAAAAACTTCACAAAATCAATTTCTTTTGCATTTATTTTATTCATCCGTTTTCGACGGAATACATTTTCGTCAAAAATGTTCGACGGAATCCATTTTTCATCGAAAAACTTCATAAAATCAATTTCTTATGCATTTATTTTATTTATCCATTTTCGACGGAATTCATTTTCCGTCAAAAATCTTCGACGGAATCCATTTTCCATCGAAAAACTTCACAAAATCAATTTCTTTTGCATTTATTTTATTCATCCGTTTTCGACGGAATTCAATTTCTGTCCAAAATCTTCGACGGAATCCATTTTCCATCAAAAATCTTCTACGAAATCCATTTTCCGTCGAAAAACTTCAAAAAATCAATTTCTTTTGCATTTATTTTATTCATCCGTTAAAATTTCTTCACAAAATCTTTTTCAATTTCTTTTGCATTTATTTTATTAATCCGTTTTCGACGGAATACATTTTCGTCATTTTCCGTCGAAAAACTTGATAAAATCAATTTCTTTTGCATTTATTTTATTCATCCATTTTCGACGGAATTCATTTTCCGTCAAAAATCTTCGACGGAATCCATTTTTCGTCGAAAAACTTCATAAAATCAATTTCTTTTGCATTTATTTTATTCATCCATTTTCGACGGTATTCGTTTTCCGTCCAAAATCTTCGACGGAATCCATTTTCCGTCGAAAAACTTCACAAAATCAATTTCTTTTGCATTTATTTTATTCATCCGTTTTCGACGGAATTCATTTTCTGTCAAAAATCTTCGACGGAATCCATTTTCCATCAAAAATCTTCTACGAAATCCATTTTCCGTCGAAAAACTTCAAAAAATCAATTTCTTTTGCATTTATTTTATTAATCCGTTTTCGACGCAATTCTTTTTCCGTTGAAAAACTTCACAAAATCAATTTCTTTTGCATTTATTTTATTCATCCGTTTTCGACGGAATACATTTTCCGTCAAAAATTTTCGACCTAATCCATTTTCCGTCGAAAAACTTCACAAAATCAATTTCTTTTGCATTTATTTTATTCATCCATGTTCGATGGAA
>JAVKPL010015642.1:0-13081 GCA_032173675.1 Gastrolobium villosum
CTGGCTTGCTAGGGCTTTGGGTTGTTGCATTTTTTTTTTTTTTTTTTGTGAAATGCATTTATTTTTTAATCTGTACTTTGGGTTTAACATACTTTTGTAGCAAGGATGCAACGTTATATAGTACATCATTTGGGGTGATGGGCGATGAGTCACCTGAATTGAAATTTGATCGAATATTGAATTTAGATTATGCATCCATTCAATTGTCACTCCTTGAATTTAATTTTTCATATGCCTAACTATCAAAAACTCTTACTACTAACTTACTACCTATCACATCACCATTGGATTAAAGAGAGAGAATGTTAAAAAAAATTTGAAGAGAGATAAAATGTTAATCTAATGGTGATTAGATAGGTAGTAAGTCGGTAGTGAGAATATCCCTTCTCTTATTATTAATCTGCCACAATTTTTTTGTGCGCTTGAACTCCTAATATTTCATAGATCTCTTAATTAAGCCACCTTTTTTGAATATGACGATTGTATAGATGTGTCTTGCAATTGAAAAATAAAGGTAATAAATGATTATGTACAACAATGTTCTTAGTTATATTCTGAATTCGAAACACGGAAAATAATATTAAATTTATGTAAGAAAGTATGGACAAAAATTAAATTATTTATGTTTATATTTTTTTTGTTAAGATTACTTAAATATATCATCATGAATTACATGATTAAAGTACGCCAAAAAATATGAAGGAAAACAAACCTAACATCAAATTAAGTTTTAACATTTTTAGTAAATCATGTGCAAGGATCTTGTTCATTTTTTTAATTTTTTCCCTCCCAATACAAATTATCAAAATGAGTTAAAAACAAAGTCACTAGAATTATTCTAATAATAAGGGATTTGGACAATCTGCATGAATTTATAGGTTCAAAACTTAGTGTGTAATATATCAAAAAAAAAAAAGTTTTATAATTCTCATTCAACATGAGAATTGAAATCTTCCTATACACCCTTCGATTTCCGTGTTGATGTGAGTCTGATACATAATTTTTTCTATTATATGGGTCCCATATGTTTTTTGTCTCTACAATATAAGATTTCAATTCTTATGTAACTTGAAAATTATAAAACCCAAAAAGAGAGTTAAAAACATTTGAAATATGGTTAATCTTGATTTAAATTAATTTTAAAGTAAAAATAAAAAACTAAACTAATTAAATTTAGTCAAATTGAATCAAATTAGGTTGAGAAAAACTAATTAAATTTAGTCAAATTGAATCAAATTAGGTTGAGAAACTTCTTTTGTCAAATTGATTATTGATGGGTTGATTCGGATTAGGTGATAGTTTTAATTATTATTTTTTTTTTTAAAGATTGAACAGATTATGTTAAAATAATCGTGTTATATATTCTAAAAATAGAAATGATTGTTTGTTGCTCAAATAAAATGTTATAAGAGTACATTCTCTCGTGATTTCTCAATACTGTTCCTCTATGTTGCACTTACCCCGACACGAAACATGAGATACGACATGATCCGACACTTCGACACGTTAGAACATATTTTGATATTAAATAATATTTTTACTTTAGGTAATGTATATTATATTTAATATTCAATAATTTTAAAAAAAGCTAATAATATTTATGAATTTTGCAAAGAAATATAAGATATTTCAAATATTTATAATAAACTCAATAAAATAATAATAGTAATCCATCGAATCTAATAGTTGAAACTCAATGCAATGCAACACAATCTTTGAACCTTTTTTTTCTTTGCAATAAGTATTGGAATGTCAGGAGAGAATAATATAAATCATTAAAAGAGTCTTCATCCAACAAGTTCGATCCTCACCGCCTCTCACTTTAAAGTGGAGTTAAAATAAAAAGCACAAAAAGATAAACCAAAAATTGAACCTGTGCAATATACACACTTCTAGCCCAAAGAACTCTTGCGTGAGAGGGTGTGTTAGAGAATAATATAAATCATTTAAAAAAACTCTTAACCAACACCTTAATGTTGTTAGAAATAAATAATATTAAATAACATTGTATTATTTCATTATTCTGTTATTCTAACAGATTATTTGAACTTGGCTCATTAGGTCATTTAACCTCTTTAAATAGAGATCTTTTGTACTTGGGCCAAATCATGTCAGAAAAATGCCAGACACAGTACATCAAGATTTTTGACATTTCAGTGCTTTATAACTGTCCCTAGCCAAGAACATGAAGTATGCCATTGCTTAAGCCTTATTATAATTGTGGTATAGAATCTATTTGTGTAGCTTGGTGATGAGTAAGGTTCATTCCAGCAAATATCAAATGAAGCTTCCACGCTTATCAAACGAATTTAGGAAAAGAAAACCACTTTTGCTTTATATATATATATATATATATATATATGCATAAAATAACAATTACAAGGGCATCTGTTAGATAATTAAACTCCTGCTTGTGCCACTGCAAGGAAAGGGACATGTATCTAAGAATGCATACATTATTTGACATGCATCTCATTGTAAGAAATATTCACAATGCTTCATAATTTAACCAAATGCATCAAATTCAACTTTCCAATGATAGCTATTGTCATGATTTAATTAATACAAGAATATTCTCCACTCCAGAAAATAAAAGTAAAAAAGAAATAGTTTATAATTTATATCACAATAATCAAATCCCCCGTACTCAGGGCACTTGCTGCGGCACTGCTGCAGACTTTTTTCTCATTGTCCAAAATGCAGCAAAGTAACGATTCTGCAAAGAGGATCATAAGCCGTTTAGCAAATTCAAACAAATGCTTTCAGTAGATTCAGTGTTAATGATTTTATATGATTCCAATGGTTTGCAAGAATGTCCACACAATCAAATTTTGTTGGCCCTAATTAATATGAAAGTGGAAAAATTTCATTGCTAAATCTTAATGGATTACAAGCTTAAACTCATATATATACACATGAGATATAAACGCTATACAGAATAGAAAGGCGGGAGAAGTTGTTATAAAAATAACTAATTCCTAACTCTAGAAACAGAAAAAACAGAAAGCAGTTCCTATCAGAACAGAAAACAGTTTCCATTGATTTCTATCAGTTTCTATCGTGATTGGTGGCTCTGAAGGTTGCTTCATCCACGTCATTGTTTATATCTGCAACTGTGGGTTTATTGGGCTGATACGAAATGGGCCGTTGCTGTTGTTGTGAATTGGGCTTTGGCATTGGCATGGTTGGTGTTACCCCCCCCACAAGATGGCCATAGTATGTTGACAAGGCCCATCTTGGAAATGAACTGGGAAAATAGAGGAGAAGTCAACGGCTTCGTGAAAGCGTCGGCGAGTTGATCGGAGGATTTAACCGGAAGAAGACGAAGCAACCCAGAAGTGATTTTCTCGCGTGTGACGTGACAATCAATCTCAATGTGTTTCGACCGTTCGTGAAAAGTGGGATTATGAGCCAAATAAATGGCTGAACGGTTGTCACAATAGACCGAGGCAGGTCTCAACCATGGCAAGCGGAGGTCCTGGAAAAGATACTGGAGCCATTGCAGCACACAAGAGAGGCTAGCCAGAGCACGGTACTCAGCTTCAGATGACGAGCGAGAGATGGTGGATTGCTTTTTAGATCGCCAGGACATTAGAGAGGTTCCAATGAAAACACAAAGACCAGAGATGGACTTTCGTGTATCAGGGCAGCAAGCCCAGTCAGCGTCAGCAAAAGCGCGAATATGAAGAGAAGATGCAGCAGAGAAGAATAGACCAGTGGTTGGGCAACCTTTAAGATATTTGAGAACGCGAAGTGCAGCAGCCATGTGTACATTAGTAGGCTGAGATACAAATTGGGACAATTGTTGAACCGCAAAACTGATATCAGGACGGGTGGTGGTCAAGTAGAGAAGGCGACCAACCATGCGGCGATAAGAAGCTGGATCCGGCAATAAGGTGCCCTGAGTGCGAGACAATTTGGACAGAGCCTCAACTGGAGTGCGAACAGGCTTAGCTCCGAGAAGACCAGCATCAGTGATAAGCTCGAGGGCATACTTCCTCTGGTTCAAAGAGATTCCAAACTTGGACCTTGCTACCTCAAGTCCCAAAAATAACGAAGTTGTCCAAGGTCTTTGATTTTGAACTGGGCATCGAGGAAGGACTTGACATGATTGATCTCTGTAATGCAGTCACCAGAAAGCACAATATCATCAACATATACCAAAAGTATGGTAAAGGTTGAAGATGTTTGCTTGACAAACATGGAGTGGTCAGCATTGGTTTGAGAATATCCCAATTGAAGCAATGTAGAAGACAGTTTTGCATACCACTGCCGGCTGGCCTGCTTTAAACCATACAAGGATTTCTGCAATTTGCATACAACATTGGGTTGCGAAACAGATAAGCCAGGAGGCAATTGCATGTAGACTTCCTCATGAAGATCCCCATGGAGGAAAGCATTGTTCACATCTAATTGAGCAAGGTGCCAACCTTTAATAGTAGCTACTGCAAGAAGTGTTCTAACGGAAGTAAGTTTGGCCACGGGTGAGAATGTGTCAAAGTAATCCACTCCTTCTTGTTGAGTGAAGCCTTTGGCAACCAAGCGTGCCTTATAACGCTCAATGGTCCCATCGGAGAGATACTTGACTTTGTAAACCCATTTACATCCAATGGGTTGTTTGTTAGGAGGAAGGGTCACTAGAGTCCATGTATTATTCTGATCCAGAGCCTTGAGTTTAGTTTGCATTGCTTGCTGCCATTCTATATGTTTAACAGCCTGGGAATATATGTGTGGTTCTATGTGTGTACAAGAATTCAAACAAAATTTTTTATATGAAGGATAACACTGATCATAAGACAGAAAACTAGATAAAGGATAGCAAGATGTACCTAAAGATGATTGATGCTGTTGATTGATAGAAAGACCACAGTGATAGTCCTTGAGATATTGAGGAGTGTTTCTCAATCTTGAAGACTTTCGAATAATAGGAGGATTGGAAACAGAATGTGTAGGAATATCTGGAATATGACTGTGGGGCTGAATTGAAGAAGTTCCTATTGGGGAAGTTTCTATCGTGATAGGTAATGTCTCATGAGGTGTGGAGGCATGTGAATTGGAAATTGTATTTTGACTAGGATTGGGTGAATAAGGCAGATCAGAGAGGTCTCGTGGAATGGATGAAGGAAAGGTATTTGATTGATTACTGTCAAGACTAGCATTTGTTGTCTTGAATGGAAAGACATGTTCTTAAAAGATTACATGTCGTGAAACAGACAATTCATGAGATTGGATATCATATAGTAAATACCCTTTTGTTCCTGGTTTATATCCAAGAAAAATTGTTTTTCTTGCTCGTGGGGAGAACTTGGTGCGGTGTGACAATAGGGTGGATGCATAACTTAAACATCCAAAAACGCGTAAGTGAATCAATGATGGAGGCTCACCGTATAGAATTTCATAGGGAGTCTTATTGTCAAGAGTTGGGCTGCATACACGGTTGATTAAATGTATACTGTGAGTGACAGCATATGACCAAATAGCACGAGCCACATTCAAGATGTGCTGGTGATATGCTCCCAGCATATATACTTTTATAGATCAAAAACAGCAGGAAATCAGATCTAGAACTGTATATAAAGTGTATATGTGGTGAAATTATTGAATAAAATTGTCAGACACTCTCTCACTCAAATTCTTCATGTTTACAGGAGGAAAATAACAAATACAGGAGTAAGGAGAAGAATCAGACAGAAGCCCCACGCCCCAAGCGTAGGAATCCACGCTTGAAGCGTGGGAGGAGACTTCAGAACAGTGAGTCCACGCTGCAAGCGTGGAACTCCACGCTTGGAGCGTGGAGAAAGCAAAAATGGCAGAAATTCCACGCCTGGAGCGTGGATCCTGCGCTCCAAGCGTGGGATTGAGAGAGACAGCTGTCAGTTGCGAGGAAAGGAGGATTTTCAAGTTATAAAAAGGGCATAAGGCAACCCTAGGAGACACATCTGATATTCTACACATCTGAGATCATTCGGAGGCGGAAGTTCTGAGAGAGATCTCTTCTTCTACCTTTCTGTAGTTCTTTTAGTTTTTGTTTTTCAATTGAATTTTGGATTCTAGCCATGATAATGGTTGGCTAGAACCTCTTTTGCTGTAGTTAGGGTCACGAACCCTTGTGAACCCCTGATACAATGGATTGAGTTTTTATGAATATATTTATCTTTTGAATTTCGTTCTATTCTGTTCGTATTGTTATTGTTATTATTAGATCCGATCAATCTAGTAAGTAATAATAAATCTGAGGATTAGGGCCAACAAGAGGGATCTGAGGTCTTTAATCCGGAAAGGGGATAGAACGACGGTATGAACATGATCTAGACATAGACATGATTCATATTGTAGATGTTTCAATTATCGATCGTTATGCTTGATCTCATATAGGGCACCTCAAGGAATTAGGGTTCTATATGAGATTAAAGGGTTAATTCCTCAAGGGATTGAGAATTAACTATTGATACTTTTATCTGATAATTATCTAAGTTCACGATTTATATATTAATACTTAACTTAATCCAGAGTAAAAGGTGGGGATCATTGGTGAGTGCTCCCTACTACAGCGCTTTTCTCATATATTTTAAACCCTTATTTCAATTCTTATTCAAAAAGAACCAAAAACAAGTATTTTAAATTTACAAATCAATTTCCCACACAATCCTGACATTCGTGTCAAAACCCTTTTGAAATATTTAATCTTAAAAGAAAGATTTTTAATTGATTTAAACACACTCTCTGTGGATACGAACTGTGATTTATCACTGTATTACTTGCGCGATTCGGTACACTTGCCGAGCTCGTAACAAGTTTTTGGCGCCGTTGCCGGGGAGTGTTTGTCTTGAATCAATTAATCTTGATTTTAAAGATTAAATTGTTTTTATTTTATTTTATTTTATTTTTGTTTTGAATCTGTGCTACTAATCTTTTCTCTGAAGTTGTATGCAAAGCAGTGCTTTTCTAAGGAGAAGCGAACGAATTGCTCAAAAAGAGAAGGAGAGAAAAAGGGCACAGACAGCTCCCATTCCAGTAGCTGAAACCCTAGAGATGGCTGCTCCTAATCAGAATGCTGATCCTAGGATGAACACCATCCTCACGCCTGTCTTCAACAGGCCCAATGCTGGAATTGTTCCACCAGAACTTGGGAACAATCAATGGGAACTCAAGTCCAACATCATTCAGTTGGCCGAAAGAGAAAAGTATGGAGGAGAGGACAATGAAGATCCTCACAGATTCATTGACAGATTTTTACGAATCTGTGACTCTACAAAGCCTCCACATGTTTCTGATGATGCAATCCGATTAAGACTTTTCCCTTTTTCTGTTAAAGGAAAAGCTCTTGATTGGATGGAAAGACAACCTGCGGATAGCATCATCTCTTGGGAAAATTTATCTGAAAAATTCTTTGCAGAGTTCTTCCCCATGGAGAAATACAACAACATGGTGAATGATATCACCTCCTTCAAACAACAATTTGGAGAGACCATCTGCGCTTCTTGGAATAGATTCAAGGCCCTCATGAGAAAGGTTCCTCATTATAACCTATCTCAAGGGGACCAAGTGAGAATCTTCTTTAATGGTTGTCTACCAGAAACAAAATTGGTGATTAACACTGCAGCAGGCGGTTCTTTGGGTGACAAACTGGCTTCTGAGTCATATCATCTTATTGACAAGTTAGCTAAGAACGAGAATGAAACATCTATAAGGACCGGAAAAAGGGAAGCAGTGCCGCTCAATGATAATAGTGCAATGCTGGCGGAACAGAAGTTGTTGTCTCAACAAATGTCCAATTTAAATGCGAAGTTTGAAAAGATGCAACTTTCCAAAGTGCAAGCAAGTACAGTTATCCTTGATTGTGAGTATTGTCATGAAGATCATGATACCAATACTTGTCCTACATTGATGTCCTCAGATTCTACTCAGCAATTTCAGGTAAATGGTATTTGGTATGATCAGCGCCCTAATCAAAATTTCTCAAGAAATCAAAATAATGCTGCTGGTGGTAATAATTACCAGAGGAAAAATTATCAAGGTACTGGTTTAGATATGACATCAGACAATTATCTAAAACCACCACCTATTCCAAAAAAAGAGCCTTCTGACCTGGAGCGTTTAGTCGGATCATTAGCACAAAGTACTAACACTTTAATGGAGGAAAATAAGGCTAGTCAAAGAAGTACCAACGCTTTCATTGAGGAAAGTAGAGCTAATCAAAGAAGTACCAATGCTTTCATTGAGGAGAGCAGAGCTGATTCCAGAAATACAAAAGCTTCAATCAAGAACCTGGAATATCAGATTGGTCAACTAGCCCAACAATTATCTGATAGAGCTCCAGGTACCTTTCCTGGTAACACTACCACTAACCCCAAGGAAGATTGTTTGGTAGTTACAACTAGAAGTGGGAAAGTGGTATCAGCACCACCAAAACCTATTGAGAAGGAAAAGAAGATTGAACAAGAGGAGAAACCTGAAAAAGAAAAAGAAGAATCTCCTGAGGTATTGAAACCAACTGATGATGAGAAGGAGACAGCTACTCTTCCAAAAGAAAAATTTGAACTCAGTGAAGAGTATCTGCTGAAAATGGCACCTTATCCTGGAAGGTTGAAGCCAGAATTAAAAGCCAAGAGTTATGACAGATTTCTTGATCTTTTCAAGAAATTACATGTGAACATTCCATTCGCTGAAGCATTGGCTAATATGCCAAACTACGCCAAATTCATGAAAGACCTCCTTTCCAGGAAGCAAAAGCTACAGGAATGCCAAACAGTTGCACTTAATGAGGAGTGCAGTGCTATTATTACTAGGAAGTTTCCTCCCAAACTTCGTGATCCTGGAAGCTTTAATATTGAAATTGAAATAGGAGGCACAAAGATTGGCAAAGCTTTGTGTGATTTAGGGGCAAGTATTAATCTGATGCCCTTATCTGTTTGTAAAGCCTTAGGGATTACTGAATTAAAGCCTACTATGGTTTCTCTTCAGCTGGCTGATAGATCCTTGAGGAAACCAAGTGGAATAGTCGAAGATGTTCTGGTAAAAATTGACAAGTTCATCTTTCCGGCTGATTTCATTGTGCTTGATATGGAGGTTGAGAATGAAATGCCTCTCATATTGGGTAGACCTTTCCTGGCCACAGCTCGTGCAATGATTGATGTAGAACAGGGAAAGCTGGTGCTAAGGATGAATGAAGACACAATCACTGTCAATGTCTTTGATGCAATAAAAAGACCAGATGATGATAGTGATTGTTTTGAAATTAATGTCTTAGAGGAAGTGATGCATGAAGATGAAACTCCCTTGCAAGAATTAACTGTTGAATTGCAAGAAAGAGATCATATCCCTTTTGAGGAAGACATTAAAGTTGCTGATGAATTGCTTGAACAGAAGACTTCTGACAAGGAAATAGGTGCTCCTAAAGTTGATCTTAAGGAGTTACCTCCAGCCCTAAAGTATATGTTCCTGGGTGACAATGAAACATATCCAGTGATCATAAATAACAGTTTATCTGCTGATGATGAGAAGAAACTGAAAGAAATTCTTTTAAAGCATAAGACCGCTTTAGGATGGTCCATGGCTGATCTTAAGGGTATAAGCCCTTCCTTCTGTACGCATAAAATTCTCATGGAGAATGATATCAAACCTGTAAGGCAGCCTCAAAGGAGATTGAACCCCATGATGAAAGAAGTGGTGAGAAAAGAAGTAGTTAAACTTCTTGATGCTGGAATGATTTATTCAATATCAGATACTGCATGGGTAAGTCCTGTACAAACTGTACCAAAGAAAGGAGGTGTTACTGTGGTAAAAAACGATAAGGATGAATTAATCTCTACCAGGACAATTACTGGATGGAGAATGTGTGTTGACTACAGACGGCTTAATGAAGCAACTAGGAAGGATCATTTTCCTCTCCCTTTTGTGGATCAAATGCTGGAAAGGTTAGCAGGTCATTCATATTATTGTTTCCTTGATGGGTACAGTGGTTATAATCAAATTGCAGTGACTCCAGAAGATCAAGAAAAGACAGCATTCACTTGCCCTTTTGGCATTTTTGCCTATAGGAGAATGCCGTTTGGATTGTGCAATGCACCTGCTACTTTTCAAAGGTGCATGTTATCAATCTTCTCAGATATGGTAGAAAAGTTCTTAGAAGTATTCATGGATGACTTTTCGGTATTTGGCTCTTGCTTTGATGATTGCTTAGGCAACTTATCTAAAGTATTAAAAAGATGTCAGGAGACAAATCTGGTCCTTAACTGGGAAAAATGTCATTTCATGGTCCAAGAAGGCATTGTGCTTGGACACAAAATTTCTAAGGAAGGTATAGAAGTTGATAGAGCAAAACTAATGCTCATTGAAAAACTACCTCCTCCAATTAATGTTAATGGAGTGAGGAGTTTCCTTGGTCATGCTGGTTTTTATAGAAGATTCATCAAAGACTTCTCAAAAATTGCCAAGCCACTAAGTCAACTTCTCATAAAAGATAATGAGTTCGTTTTTGACGATGCATGTCTCAAAGCCTTTAATTTATTAAAGGAAAAACTCACTACTGCTCCTGTCTTGGTTTCACCTGATTGGAGTATGCCATTTGAGTTGATGTGCGATGCTAGTGATCTAGCTATTGGTGCTGTTCTTGGCCAACGAAGAAACAAACTGTTGCACGTAATTTATTATGCTAGCAAAGTTCTGAATGAAGCACAGGTAAACTATGCAACAACAGAGAAGGAGATGCTCGCTGTGGTCTATGCACTTGATAAATTTAGACCGTATCTCCTTGGTGCCAAGACCATCATTTTTACTGATCACGCAGCAATAAAGTATTTGATCTCTAAACAAAATGCAAAACCACGGCTGTTAAGGTGGATGTTGTTATTTCAAGAGTTTGATTTAGAGATCAAAGACAAGTCAGGAATGGAAAATAAGGTTGCGGATCACTTATCCAGAATCCGAGAGAAGACCTTACAAGATGATCCTGCTTTAGAGATCAACGATTATTTTCCGGATGAACAAGTCCTTGCAATATCTGTGAAATTATCTGAAGAACCAATTTTTGCACTACATATGGAACCATGGTTTGCTGATTTTGTTAATTTTAAGGTCATCAAGAAAGTACCTCCTGATCTCACAAAGCAACAAGTGAAAAAGTTCTTACATGATGCCAGGAGGTATATATGGGATGATCCATTCCTGTATTTCCAATGTGCTGATGGAATCTTGAGAAGATGTGTATCAGAATTGGAAATCAAGGAAATTTTATGGCATTGTCACAATTCTGATTATGGTGGTCATTTTGGTGGAAATAGAACTGCACAAAAGGTATTGCAAAGTGGGTATTACTGGCCTACTCTTTTCAAAGATGCCAGAGAATATGTGGAAAAATGCGAAAGATGCCAAAAGACAGGGAACATTTCCCGAAAAGATGAAATGCCTCTAAACACTATTATGGAGGTGGAATTATTTGATTTATGGGGGATTGATTTCATGGGACCATTTCCATCTTCATATTCCAACCAGTACATTTTGGTAGCTGTGGATTACGTTTCTAAGTGGGTTGAGGCAACAGCTCTTCCTACTAATGATGCGAAGGTGGTTGTAAACTTCCTAAGAAAGAATATCTTTACCAGATTTGGAGTGCCAAGAGCAATCATAAGTGATGGAGGCTCTCATTTTTGCAATAAGCAGTTTGAAAATCTGTTAACAAAATATGGTGTCAAGCATAAGGTTGCTACACCTTATCATCCACAGACAAGTGGCCAAGTGGAAGTTTCCAATAGGGAACTGAAGCGAATCCTGGAAAAAACTGTCAGTATTTCCCTAAAGGATTGGTCAAAAAGACTGGATGATGCACTGTGGGCATACCGAACTGCATACAAAACTCCGATAGGAATGTCTCCCTATCAGCTTGTGTACGGGAAAGCTTGTCATTTACCAGTGGAGCTTGAACATAGAGCCTTTTGGGCTATTAAATTCCTAAACTTTGATGCCACAGCAGCTCTTGAGAAACGGAAGTTTCAACTATTAGAGCTTGATGAGTTTAGGAATTCAGCTTTTGAAAGCTCTAGGATTTATAAAGAAAAAGCGAAGAAGTATCATGATAGCAAACTTAAACACAAGGAGTTTGAACCTGGTCAGCAGGTATTGTTATATACTTCCCGATTGAAACTTTTTCCAGGGAAGTTGAAATCCAGGTGGACAGGACCTTTTGTGATTAAAAAGGTCTTTCCATATGGTACTGTGGAGATATCTTCCATGGAGGACGACAGACCCTTCAAGGTCAATGGCTCTAGATTGAAGTTCTTCCATGGAGGACCCGTAGTGAAACAAGTTGTGGCTTTGCGCCTTCATTCAATTGCAACTTAAATGAGGTAACCGTCAGGCTCGGGACGTTAAACACGCGCTAGTTGGGAGGCAACCCAACATTTTTATCCTTTTATTGTTCTTGTTTTCATTTTTTTTAGATAACCAGAGAAAAATTAAAAAAATTGAATAAAAGAAGGAAGTGAAAATGCTCCAGAGAGTTTACGCTTGAAGCGTAGAACTCTGCGCTTCAAGTAGAGAAAAGAAACGTGGGACAGAGGGTCCACGCTCCAAGCGTGGAACCCTACGCTTGGAGCGTAGAAAAGAGGTTTGAAACAGAAGCTGGGCGCCTCAAGCGTGGGAATCCACGCTTACAGCGCAGGAACCACACACAGGCAGTAGTCCCACGCTCCAAGCGTGGAACCCTACGCTTGGGGCGTGGAAAAGGAAGTTGAAGGGCCAACAAGAGGGATCTGAGGTCTTTAATCCAGAAAGGGAATAGAACGACGGTATGAACATGATCTAGGGATAGACATGATTCATATTGTAGATGTTTTAATTATCGATCTTTATGCTTGATCTCATATAGGGCACCTCAAGGAATTAGGGTTCTATATGAGATTAAAGGGTTAATTCCTCAAGGGATTGAGAATTAACTATTGATACCTTTATCTGATAATTATCTAATTTCACGATTTATATATTAATATTTAACTTAATCCAGAGTAAAAGGTGGGGATCATCGGTGAGTGTTCTCTAACTGCAGCGTTTTTCTCAATTATTTTTTTACATCTTTTATAATTCA
>JAVKPL010015643.1:0-128958 GCA_032173675.1 Gastrolobium villosum
TACCTGTACCTTCAGTAGATTTGGTGTTTTGCTTCATCATCAGCTTCTTCTTTCATCACAGCCCTTCATTTCCTCCAATCCAACGGTCCAACTGCTCCCTTCTTTTACATGTGATCTGAAGATAAAAATAAATAAAATAAGTGAGTAAAAAGACAAATATTACCATTTTTACTTCTTACCTTCAATTTTTTACAAAGATCCTTACTTAACTCAATTGGGCTTAATTTACCTGCAAAAACACTAATTAATAACACAAAGACATTTAAATATCATAAAATAATATAATATAATTATATATAAATATGTGCTAACAGACTGGACTTAGAATGTAACGGAAAAAAGTTAAGTAGAACTGTAGAAGGGTAGAAATTGTGCTATTAGTTATTTTATTTTTCTTCTTTTCCTGTCTCTTTGTAAAAAAGTTAATTTTAATTTCTCAATTTTCATTTTATTTTTTATTCTGTACATAAATTTTTTTCTAATTTATTATTTATTTATTTTGATTTGTAATCTATTGTGGACCCAACTAATTTTGGGATAAAAATGATTTGTATTAAATAAATAAATAAATAAATAATTAACAAGAAGGAAAGTTGAATATATATTCTTAGCCCATTTGATATTATTGAAAACGAAATAAGAAGTGACTTTAGGTCATGACAGAGATGCAGGAAGTCTTTGTCCACCAAAAAAAAAAAAAGAGATGCAGGAAGTTCATTTATATGAGAAAGACAAAGGAAATGAGCCTTCATTCCCATTTCACAAACAACATCGTATACAAAATGTAGAAGAAATTTCAGTAGTGTAAACTCTCAGCCTCTCAACCTAGAATATCTTTAGATACCTGTATTATTCCACGTTATTTGGCTTATGTGGCCTCTTCTTCTTCTTCCTGTTTTCTCTGTTGAGAATGATAGGGAGCCCCAAAACCCTTTATAAAGGATACCTCTGACAACAGGCTAAGCTATAAACCACATTAAGTGAGCAACATTACATCCTCACCCAAAATCTTAAATCTATAGGTCTATGGATTTTTTGAATTTATATTGACTGTGGAGGCCTTGAAACATTATGTATGTATAAAACAAAAGTTTGTTTCGTCCCTTCTTCCTCAATGCCCTCTGCTCTCCTTGTCATTATCTTAACGTGAAAGATCCAAAGAAAGCTTCTGGGGCACGGAATCCAAGGATTCTCAGTAAGAAACGTTCATAGTTTGTTGCAAGTTTGGATTTTATTACAATATTTCTAAAATGTACAAGTGAAGCTATTAAGTCTAAAAGTAGCATTAAGAGTGGCTAGTTTGTTCCTTCAGATATAGCTTTTCAGTTTTGTGGTCGATTCATCGATACCTGAAACTTGTTAATCGAGTCTTATCCAGTAAATATTCAAAAGTTGTCGGTTATATTGGTTCTTGAACGAAGAAAATTGCGCTTTACGTCTCTTAATGTGTATTTCTTTGGTTAAATTTGTCCTTAATTACTTCTGAAACTCAAAGACTAATTTAATAGAAGCTATAAATAATTCACACATTAATTTGATTGATTAAATGCATATTCTGAAATCATGATGGTAATTTTCATCATTATAAATTAATATGACTAATCTGTATTTTTTAGGAACTAATTTTACCTTCTTTTCTCTAGTAATCGATGAAAATTCCTCTGCTTTCTGGCTGCCCTAGCACACCATAATATAAACTGATGAGAAACATTGCTTGAAAAATGTAGACTGTTTCAATCTTGCTGAGGTGAGCCAAGGTCCATTAAAATGGTGGAAGGACATCCTGTAAGAGGAACACTCCCCCCAACACTACACAAAAGAGGAAAACTAGAGTCACATTTTAGCTTCTTTATGAGAAAAATGCTACGTGCATAATTCTCATATATTAATCTGATAGTCATCCTGCCCTGATTCAAATAGAAATTTGATGACATTTAAATAAAATTGTTTTGTTTGTTGTATATCTAATTTTCTGTCCTTAGCCCAATAGGCTAGTATATTGATATTGGATCTAGGTGCCCTCTCTCAGGTATCTATGAACGAGATACCCTAGAGGGTAGGCTGATCACTGTGCACAATAATAATTGACATAGTCAAGGCGTTAGGTGTGTGCACAGTGACAAGCTAAGAGAGAGAGTTTTCAGAGTACTTATCTTTGGGACTTACCTCGTATTTATAGAGGTTACCTGTGGGTAGTGTGAATTGGCCTTTGGTGCATCTAATAGGGCCCTTGGCCTACTTGCTGTGTTGTCGCTGTGTTGTCGGATAAATATCCTTGTTGGATATCTATCTGAGTCAATACTGACTCAGATCTTGGATTGCCCTTTGTTGGAATTGCTTCTTAATAGGCCCAGGTCCATAACATTTTGTAATATAGAATTACCCAAATGTTTGTGCGAAATTGCAAGAACCGTACTCAAAAGTAGTATTTAGATTCTATAAAAGTTCATAGTTTCTGGCATGGTCCACAGTTTCTATTCTTGCTTTCTTCTTTGGTTTCAACAGCCACAGAAATGTTTTTTATTTTCGTAATTTTTTTTCTCATTCTGACAAAGACTGATCAATATAATGCTTTCTAAAATGTGGAATTACATGCTCATCGGGTATCTATGTCCTTAGTGAATGTCCAGATTTCGTCACGGCTGGCTACCATAAGCGACATGTGAGTCTAAGGACTTTTGACCAATGTAATGTGAAATGAGAGAAAATTCACCAGTTTGATTCATTTTGCAAGCTAATTACCAATCTAATACGAGTGAAATACATATAGAGATTGTGTTTTTAAGTTACGTATTACCACCGTATACAATTTGTGTAAAAGTTGGCACAATTCAAAATGCACATCTTGGCAATGAGTGTTCAAGTCACTCACTTTCCATGCACCTCTTGTAAAGAGCGATACATGAGTGATACGTGACTTAAACATGTACACTTCCCATATACTTTTCACTAACATTGAATTGATAAATAGTTTGAATTTTTTTTTTGCATTACTGAGGTCAAAATACTCAGTCAAAGCATTCCAAACTGGCTGAAGATCCCAAAACATTCGGTTTTAATGCCACTCCACTTAGATAAGATGAACGCGCAAGCAGGGCTCCTAAAATACAAACAGATTTTACCTATAAAAAAATAAAAAATACATAGAGAATAAAGCGTGTTTGTCTAAAGAGAACAATAGATCCAGGTGACTTGCAGGTTAGCAAGAGTAGCAAACTAAAAGCAATGGCCACACTAAGAGCAAGCCCCACCTGCAATTGGAGCTTATTTTTTGTGCAGTAGGAGTATGTAGGTTTTTTTGACCATTGTGTTACTCATTAATTAAAAAATAATCAATTTATCCTTAACCCAAAATATTCTACCAATATGTTTCTAATTGATTGATCATAACATTGGTGTAACCGATTAAACCTTAATTTTTTTTTTTACCTCTGAAAACGCAAGTTAATCAAATAACTTATATCACCCTATTTGACGAAAATTCAGATTGCCTCTATGTTTAATAGAAATAGCCAATTCATATAAAATCCAAAGAGATTAAAACTCAGCTTGGCGGATCTGGAGTTGCAACGTGCCGCCGACAAGGATGATTCCGAAGCTCTCCTCAAAGTCGTAGCTATGGCCATTGGCCGGAATTGTCGGTGTCTTGAGCCGTTAGTTCTCATTCTCTCTCTAGCTTTTCTTATTTATTTTAGGAGAAGGATATTATCATAACCAAGTTGTGTTACTACCAATGTTACTACCAATTAATCATACCGTTAAATCAGTGTTATTAAACCCGGCCCGGGCATTGACCCGGTCGGAGTACTGGGTCATTGGGTCACTGGTCGGACCGGTGAGTCACTGGTCGGACCGGTTGACCCGGATATATATAGATATATAAAAATATATTTAAATATGAACATATAAATTCAATTATATTTTCCATATCTAAAATGAATTAAATAAGGTTTATTAAATAAGCTCAAAAACATGAAGCATAAATAAATAAAAATGTATACTATTTCTATGTCAATTTAAATTTCAACTCAGAATCCCCGTAAACATACCTCTAATGACATTGAACTCATATTTTTCAAATTGAGTTACATTAAAAATGACATATGTCATAATCTCTTAATTTATTATTTCGCAAATTGGTTCAATATTGGAAGCTGAAATTGGAGGTCATTGTAGAAAAGTATATTAACAAATAAAATTACAAAAAAAATTAAAATGAGTTCTACGTTTTTTTGACAAGATGAAATAATTTTGATTATTTTTTTTTAAATGCAGGACCCGGCTGGGTCACTGGGTCACCGGGTCACCGGTTTTGACCGGGTTTGGCCGGGTTTGACCGGGTTTTGACCGGGTCAATGCATGAGCGGTCCAATGCTTGACCCGGACCGGTCTGATGACCGGGTCACCGGGTCCCGGGTCGACCCGGCCGGGTCGGGCTGGGTTTTACAACACTGCGTTAAATCGATTATTTGATCTAACGGTTATATTTATTTCCATTTGTGTATGATCATAATTTTCCAAATTTAATATTTTACATATATTTTTCCATTTGTATGATTATGATTTCTCATATTTAACGTTTTCACTTCAAATATGGGAAATCATAAACATACAAAGATAGAAATAAATATAACCGTTGGATCAAAATAGTCGATTTAACGGTGAGATTGATTGATAATAACATTAATAGTAACACAACTTATTTGTCACAATATCCTTCCCCTTTATTTTTACGTGTAGTGGAACCAAAATTTTTATTTTTTATGGTGAACATTGTGGAACCAATTAAATTTGGGGTAAAAATATACTGCTGTTCTATTTAAAAATAAAATAAAATAAATGGCTATCAAAAAAATAATAAAATAAAATACTACCAAGAAGGAAAGTTGAATGACTTTGGAAATTCCTAGCCCATTTGATAATATTGAAAACGAAACACGTGCCTTTAGGCCATGACAGATATGCAGGAAGTCCATTTATATGCAGAAAGACAAAGGAAATTAGCCTTTATTCCCATTCCACAAAGCCTTTTCATTCCCTTCTTTAACATAACACAACAAACTTTCTTACTCACACAATATTTTGTGGGGCCCACACATTTTAAAACAAAAGAAAAAAGAAAAAAATATGGCACGCAAAATAAATCTCTATAACATTACACAATCACTTTTCCTACAACATAATAAACATAAAACACTTCCACAAATAACATCGTACACAGCCTTTATTCCCATTTCACAAATAACATCGTATACAAAATGTAAAAGAAACTAGCAGTAGTGTAAACTCTAAGCCTCTCAAACCACTCTTAACATTTCTTACGATTTTAGAATCACAAATACCATCAAAATTGACTTTCTTCTTCTACTTAATTCCAACATGCACAACCCTGCAGATAAAAGGGAGCAGTGTCAGAAAAAGAGAAAATCTACAAGCTGGGAAGCCTCTTCCTCTTCAAGGAGAATATTCTGCAGCAACAAAAGTGAAGTCTCCACCATACTGAAGCTTTACGAAGACCCATGGACGATCAAGAAGACACTTACTGTCAGTGATCTTGGAATCTTGAGCAGACTTTTGTTGGGTTCATATTTGGTCAAAAAGCAGATTTTGCCTATGTTGGATGTTGATCATGCAAGAGCCGCGGAAACTGAGCAAGGAACCCCAGTTAGAGTTCGGGACATAGACACCAATTCCATGCACCAACTCCTTCTGAAGCGATGGTCTTCATCTAAGAGCTATGTTCTCATTGGAAAGTGGAAACAAGACTTTGTAAGAAGAAGAGAGCTCAAGAAAGGGGATGAGATTGGATTCCAATGGGACCCATATAATTGCATTTTCAATTTCTGTATTCTTAAACGGGCTATGCGGGTAACTCAATCAAAGTGTTAGTTTTTATTGTAAATGATAGATTAGAATAGTAGTATAGAAGTCCCATGTATATCTGTTTGTATTTTCTTTCTTTTAAGTTATATAATAGATTCCATTGTGTAGTTGATACACACAGTATTATTTTCAAATGTTCCTCTCTTCTCTCTCGGTATTCAACATGGTATCAGAGGAACGTTTGAATTTTTTCTATTATTTTATTTTTCGGTGAACCCACTGTTCATCGTATTTTACAGATCTTTCCCGGAACGGTCTCATTGTCAGTTTCCGGCAGGCGGTTTTTCTTCCGCGCGCGTGCAAGTTTCAGCACCCTCCTCCAACCGGCGGTGCGTGGAGGCGCGTGCAGCCTCCGTTCCGGCCGCGGCTGGTTGTGATTTTTTCGTCTTGCTGAGACGATTCTGGATCCGGTCTTATTTTTCTGTTTCGACATCTTTTTGCGTTGACGCACAGATCCCTCTTCTACCGGTTAGTTGTGTGATCGGTCTTTTTGGATTTTTTTTCTCTACTCTTGATTATGGATTCTCCTGTCTCCAATGTTTCTGGTCTCCGGCTGGTAATAAGTCTGAGAAGCAACCATCAGGTCCTACTACATCCATTGCTCCCACTGGTAATTCTTTTGCAGGAATCTCTCAGTTGCACTCTATAGGCCCTTGGACTCTTGATTCTGGGGCTTCTGATCACATTTCTGGTAATAAGTCCTTATTCACTTCCCTTTGTACTACTGGTTCTTTTCCCACTATTACTATGACCAATGGGTCTCTAGTCCAATCACGGGGTATTGGCACGGTTATTCTTTTACCTAATTTATCTCTGGATCATGTTCTCTATGTTCCAGATTCTCCTTTTAACTTACTTTCTATTAGTCGTTTGACAAAATCCATTGACTGTGTTGTTTCTTTTACTAAAACCTCTGTCATCTTTCAGGATCGGAGTTCGGGGAAGGAGATTATAAAATGATGTGAGTCTCAGGCCTCTATCAACTATTTCCATCTTCTTCAGCCTGCTCCACTGTGGACTCTCTCCTCTTACTATACATGCTCGTATGGGCCATCCTAGTCTTACAAAGCTTCAGAAGATGGTTCCACATTTATCGTCTCTTTCTAAATTAAATTGTGAGTCTTGTCAGTATGGGAAACATACTCGTAGTACGTTCCCAAGTCGTCTTAGTCGTCGAGCTAGCTCTGATACCATGTAAAGAACCTTGGGATACACCACCCCAAAAGCTGTTTCTCCTTTTTCTGTGGTCCACTGATATTTGGGGACCAAGTCGTCATTCTTCTACTTTAGGGTTTAAGTATTTTGTTACTTTTATTGATGATTATTCCAGGTGTACTTGGTTATTTTTAATGAAAAATCGGTTTGATTTATTTTCTATTTTTCAGTTATTTTACAATGAAATAAAAACTCAATTTGGTATTCCTATTCGTACTTTTCGTAGTGATAATGCATGTGAGTACTTATCTCAACAATTTCAACAATTCTTTTCATCTCATGGCATTCTTCATCAAACATCTTGCCATCATACACCTCAACAAAATGGTGTAGCCGAGCGCAAGAATCGCCATCTGGTTGAAACCACTCCTGCCTTGTTAATTGATGGTAATGTTCCATACACATTCTGGGGTGATGCTATACTTACTGGATGCTATCTCATTAATCGCATGCCATCATCTGTTCTCAATCATAAGGTACCTCACTTTATTTTATTTCCCCATCAAACTCTATATCCTTTAACTCCACATGTGTTTGGTTCTACGTGTTTTGTTCATCGTCTTGGTCCAGGTTTGGATAAATTAGCTCCCAAGTCTCATAAATGTGTTTTTCTGGGTTATCCTCGGTCTCAGAAGGGTTACCGTTGCTACTCTCTCACTTTACGTCGATACTTTATCTCAGCGGATGTCTCTTTTTTTGAATCAGTTCCCTTTTTTGGATCCTCTACTACTCCTGTGGATACTGATTCTGTACAGCCGTCCTTCCCAAGTGACCTTCTTTACCTTCCGTCTTTACCCATCCATGTTTCTGACTCTCCTTCTATCACCTCTTCTGCTGATGAGATCGAGCCTAGTTCGTCAGATGTATCTGTGGACTCACATTCAACTACATCTTTTGATTAAATAAAGGACACTAGATGTAGAACTATTTGTCGCAAATGAATAAAAGCAATCTTTATCCAGTTTCATATTATGTCCCGATATTATTGTTAATATTATATGAACGAACTGGATAAACCCCTTGGAATAGAACAAGTATCTCTTGAGTATCTGTGATGAGATCACGATCATGAGGATTCAAGGATATCGCATGTCTATTCCTAATTATATGTTCCTAGTCTAGAGACACTGAGATTGGGGATCAGTGATCTCGGGTAAGACTAGTATGACTTATCTACTTGTATATGGATACAAGGTAAAGACCTCATGAGCTACAGATATGGAGATGTCTTAGCTAAAGTCGTGGGTGGACCTATAAGAGTATAGCTCGCACTGAACAGACCCAAAAAGAGACTCTATAAGGAAATCTCACAGATAGTGTCATTAGAGTAATCTCTTTATATTTGGGTATGTCTTTCCTTAGACCAGAAGTTATTACCTAGACTGTGTTCATGAAGGCATGTTTTGATTGTATGTCTCGTCTGCCTGAAACATGGAGACTCATAGGTATACTGTTGGGCGTCTCCTGAAATGGCACAGGGGTAGGGTAATAAGCTGAAAGAATTCGTCAAATCTCTGTGAGAGATTAGAATATCTGTAAACCGGAGAAATCGGGATGACATTTACAGGAACTCGGGAATCTATGCATAGTAAAAGAGATCATGAGATGATCTGCCTTTAGAGTCAGTAAATTGAAGATTCCCTATTTCGAATAAAGCTTACCCTAAACCGCAGGGGTTAATACATTTCCTTACCCTAGGTAAATAGGAAGATAACCGAGATGAAGGGAAATACTTACGGTAACCAAATATGTGCAATAGGATGATCAAGTCATTAATCTGACTAGTTCTCGGGCAACAAAGCATTGCTAGTGCTCTGTGTTGTCATTAATTGGGTTGTGGGCTTGTTGGGCCCAAGCCCAGTTATGTCAGAAGCTAAGTTGGACCTAATGGGTCACACACTAACACCTTGTAGTCATGATGAACTAGCTTTAAAGGTATTGGGCCTAATACTGGTTGTTAGCCCAAGAAGCTATTTGAAAGCCCACCTAAAAGGGTGGAGGGCGCATTGAGCTTTGTAATAGGCTTGGATAGTCCAAGACATTACTAATTAATTTAATTAGTTAAATTAATAATCAAACATTTGAATTTTGAATTTGAAATTTGAATTTGGAATTTGAATTTTGTAATTTGAATTTTGAAATTGGATTTTGAAATTTAAATTTTGAATTTTGAATTTTGAATTTGAATGTTTGAACGTTTGAATTCAAGTGTTTGAATTCGAATTTGAATTGGCTATGAAAAGTTGTTTCATAACAAAATGATAAGATGAGATCTTGTTGGAACAAATCCCTTGTATCAGGAGGAGATCTTTGGAGATCACCAAGAGCTGATTTGGGGCGCAAGTTTTAGTGGATAAGGATGTCATCTTGTCATTTAAACAAAGCTCCAATCAGGTTTGGTAGTTGAGAGAATAAGTGGGTGAGTTGGTTCAAATTTTGAATGCAACTACTCAAAATATTTGGACCCTTTATGGGCTGAATATTGCACATGAAATGGGTAACCATATGATGGTTTTTAAATCAGAGTTTGAATAGGTTTGAATTTAGTTTCATGAGGATAAGATTGGAGGTTGTTGGTTAGATTTGATTTGTAACAACTCCACCTTATTCTCCTTGATTTTGTGTGCCACTTTCAAAGTAGTTTGAAAGGAAAGTTTGATTTAAACATATCATACTCTTCTTCCTCTTGTGCACATATACTTGGGTAGTTCTTCTCTTTAGGGTTTTTCACAAAACCTAGCCTACACTCTTTCATCTCATGCACCATTCTATAGGGTAGTTCACTACACCTTTCCAAACACAATACCTAGCCTCCACCTTCACCAACTGGGCGCATAGCAAGCCTCATTGTGGTGATCATCTGGTGACTTGCAAGAAGGTGCTCTTGCATCATTGATGAACGGTGGTGTGGATCAACATTAGAGGGTTTGAACCCTTCAGACCTGACAATTGATCTCTCTGACTGATCAGGCCAAAACAAGGTAACATCATGTTGTCCTAAAGCATGGATCTTTATGTGCATGTATGTTTCCGCGTGAAAAATTTTATTTTTCCACCTTACATGCATCGGCCTTCAAGGCCATTTTACTTTCACATCAGATGTATCTGTGGACTCACATTCAACTGCATCTCCTCCCACGGCTTCGGTCCCACCTTCGGATAGTGACCTTCCCATTGCTCTTCGTAAGGGTACTCGTGATACTCGCCCTCCGGCCAGGTATATAGTCAATCTCAGTTATCATCGTCTTTCTCCATCATATTTTGCTTTCCTTTCCTCTTTGTCCTCTGTATCTGTCCCTAAGACTACAGGTGATGCACTTTCACATTCGGGATGGAGACAAGCTATGATTGATGAAATGAGTGCTCTTCATCATAATGGCACATGGGACCTGGTACCTCTTCCTTCTGGAAAATCTGTGGTTGGTTGCCGATGGATTTATGCTGTTAAGGTTGGACCTGATGGTCAAGTGGATCGTCTTAAAGCTCGCTTGGTGACGAAGGGTTTCACTCAGGTCTTTGGCTTGGATTTTATTGATACTTTTTCTTCTATGGCGAAAATGTCTACTGTTCGTCTTTTTATTGCCATGGCTGCTATTTGCCATTGGCCTATCTACCAACTGGATATCAAGAATGCTTTTCTTCATGGTGATCTTGAGGAAGAAATTTATATGGAGCAACCTCCTGGATTTGTTGCTCAGGGGGAGTCAGGACTTGTTTGTCGTCTTCGTAAGTCTCTCTATGGCCTCAAACAATCTCCAAGAGCTTGGTTTGGTAAATTTAGCAGTGTTGTGCAACAATTTGGCATGACTCGGAGTGCAGCTGATCATTCTCTCTTTTTTCATCATTCTGCTTCTGGTTCTATTTATCTGGTGGTTTATGTGGATGATATTGTCATCACAGGCAGTGATCGGCATGTGATCACTCGATTGAAACAACACTTATGTCATCATTCTCAGACTAAGGATCTTGGGAAACTTCGATACTTCTTAAGAATCGAGGTGGCCCAATCTAAATCTGGTGTTGTGATATCTCAGAGGAAATATGCTCTGGATATTCTTGAAGAAACTGCTCTGTTAAATTCAAAGTCTGTTGATACTCCTATGGATCCAAATATCAAGCTTCTACCAAATCAGGGGGAGCCCTTTTTAGATCCTGAGCAATATAGAAGATTGGTTGGAAAATTGAACTACCTCACAGCCACTCGGCCTGATATTTCCTTTGCAGTTAGTGTTGTCAGTCAATTTCCCAATTCTCCATGTCTAGAACATTGGAATGCAGTCATTCGTATTCTTAAGTATATCAAGGCATCTCCAGGAAAATGCCTTGAATATGAAGATAAAGGTCATGATCAAGTGGTTGGGTACTGTGATGCTGATTGGGCTGGTTGTCCAGATGATAGGAGATCTACTTTTGGGTATTGTGTCTTTGTTGGAGGCAACTTGATTTCCTGGAAAAGCAAGAAACAAAGCGTAGTTGCCAGATCAAGTGCTGAAGCAGAATACCGCTCTATGGCGACTACTACTTGCGAGCTCATCTGGCTTAAACAACTTCTCAGAGAGTTTAAGTTTGGAGACATTGGATAGACAACTCTCATTTGTGATAATCAAGCAGCTCTACACATTTCATAAAATCCAGTGTTTCATGAAAGAACCAAACATATAGAAATAGATTGTCACTTTGTTCGAGAAAATATTCTTGTTGGTGAAATTCACTTTGTTCGAGAAAAGATTCTTGCTGGTGAAATTAAAACTAGCTTTGTATCCTCTAATGAGCAATTAGCAAATGTGTTTACAAAATCTTTGAGGAGCCCTCGAATAGAGTTTATTTGTAACAAGTTTGGTGCATATGACCTATATGCTCCAGCTTGAGGGAGAGTGTTGTAAATGATAGTTTAGAATAGTAGTATAGAAGTCCCACATCGTGTATATCTGTTTGTATTTTTTTCTTTTAAGTTCTATGATAGACTTCGCTGTGTAGTTAATACACACAGTATTATTTTCAAATATTCCTCTCTTCTCTCTAGATATTCAACAGTTTTAATTCATATTCGAATCGTTGAGAAAAAACACGAAGTTTCTATATATATGCTACAGCTTATTAATTTGGTACCGTGTTTCTTTATTGCTATAGCTTATGAAATTCTCGTGCACGTCTCTTACAAGTAGAGTCAGGACAGAAGTCCAATAGCAACTGATGAACGCGTTGAGCGCTTCTTCCTTTTTCTTCGGTGGATTTCTCAGTCTATTGGGCCTAGGGGAGCTCTAGACTCTAGTTGGTGAGTTGTCCTGGGAGGCTTCAAAGAGAGAACTTTCAAATTGTCTCACTACCTTATGTGCTAAATATTGCAACAATAATACTTGATACTTTACTAAGATAACTACAACTATAAAATTATTGTTTTGGTTAATCATATTATAAAAGGGTTTTATAATTATCATGTTAAAAGAGAATTGAAATCTTATATTGTAGAGATAAAAAGTATGTGAGACCCATGTGTTAGAAAAAATTATATGTAGAATCCATGTCAGCACGGAAATCGAGAATTGTTAGGAAAATTGTAATTCTCATGTTAAATGAGAATTATAAAACCCTTAAAAAGACATGGGAATATATAATTTGTTAGTTTTAACCGTTTCTCCCAGTCAAAAAATAGGGTATTAATTTGTGTAACAGCATACGTGTGCGGAAAAAGATTTACTCCATCAAGGTTTCATAGGGTGAGTGATAGTGTGAGATGTCCGCGTGTCTTGCCTTTTACCTAAAATGAAAGTAACTTATAAGAGTATATATACTATGGGTTTTATAATTCTCATTTAACATGAGAATTTGAATTTTCCTACACACTCTTCGATTTCCATGCCAACGTGGATCCTACATATAATTTTTTCTAACATACGGGTCCCACATATTTTTCGTCTCTATAATATGAGAATTTAATTATCATATTGAATGAGAAATATAAAACCCATATACTATGAATGGATGTGAGTTCATTTTATCATGAAAGTATCGTGAGTGGTTGTTTCTCTTTACAATTAATGTGGTATCCAACGAATGCGGAATTGGGACCATGTCAATGAGTGGTAAAGGACCATTGTGTTTAGAGGAGTTCTTTCAATATCAGGTGCAATCCCAGACTGAGAAACTGTTGATTTGGAACTAGGGAAATCTCTTGTCGTAAAACTTTTACCCAAACGCAATAACAAAATGCCCAAGTAATAAGTGGAATCAAAAAGCTCAAGGCCTAAAATTATAACATGTGGCATACGTGTAGGGAATCATATGATCACCCTGGTTAAGATTGGCTGGAGATAGTGTAGAGGAGATTATCAAGATTATAGAGGGAAAAACACCATTTTAAAATTTTTGGACAAAAAAATTATCCAGTTAAAGTTGATTGGATAAGTTTTTCCAAAGTAATGCAGTCAAACATGTCACCTACGTTGACGGGACTCGTGTCATGTCAGTGCCACGTAGGCAGTCTAATTACCGTAAAGTTTCGGAAGACCATAACTTGTGATTCGGGTATCCAAATCAGATGATTTTTTTTGTTGATTTCACATAACTTTTTGAGATCTATGCAATAACACCTCATTTGATATATTTTATCTCCCACAAACATAGTATAAATTTATAACAATTGTACCACAATCACAAGAGTGTTTATCCATAAGATCTTCAAATTATGTTATATGACTAAGATTCTTATAATTGCGAATTAGCATGTAATAGTTAAAGGTGGCAAACACTCTTTCATATTTAGAATTAGCATGCTAATTCACAAAAAGGTTCTTATAACACCTCCGGGTCGAGCATGTAATAGTTTTTATATTTATTCAGATAAAGGTTCTTATAATTGCGTCTAAGATTTTATATTTTATCTCATAGATGAACTTTTATTTATATCAATTAGATTTACAAAATAATAATAAATAGTTATTTTTTTGTATGGATTTGTGTCGTTAATATTTAGAATTTTATAATTTTGCATTTACAAAAATTGAAATATGAATTAGGAATTTAATTATAAAAGAAGAATAATGGAATTTTAACTTAATTATAAAAATGTGTTGGCAGGCGGGGCGGCCAGGCCCTCTGGGCCAAGACCAGTTTGCAACCTTTAACCATCAGTATTTTATATAAATAATTTTTTTGCAAGGATTTATGTCATTAGTATTTTGAATTTTACAAATTTATATTTTCAAAAATTGAAATCAGATTTAGGGATTTAAAAATAAAAGAAGAAGGATGAAATTTAAATTTACTTATAAAAATGTGTTGGTGGGCCGGCCCTGTAGGCCGAGCCTAGTTTTCCACCTCTAACTATTAGCATGTAATAGGTTTTTATGTTTATCCACACAAAAAAGGCTCTTATAGTTGCATTAAGATTTTTATATTTTATCTCAGAGATGAACTTTCATTTATTACAATTAGATTTACAAAATAATAATATATAACTATTTTTTCCAAGAATTTGTGTTGTTAGTATTAGGAATTTTATAAATTTATATTTACAAAAATTGAAATATGAATTAGGAATTTAATTATAAAAAATGAATAGTGGAATTTTAATATTTTTTTTGATAACATAGTGGAATTATATATTTTTTTTAATTATAAAAACGTGTTGCCAGGCGG
Source organism: Gastrolobium villosum (assembly GCA_032173675.1). Classification (NCBI taxonomy): domain Eukaryota; kingdom Viridiplantae; phylum Streptophyta; class Magnoliopsida; order Fabales; family Fabaceae; genus Gastrolobium; species Gastrolobium villosum. The sequence goes on from JAVKPL010015643.1 coordinate 14,737, forward strand.
GGTGGGCAGGCCAACACGTTTAATTATTAGTTAAATTATAAAATAATAAACCCCCAAGGGTAGCTCAGTTGGCAACTGAGCTCCCAAGGGTTTGCTTGAGTCAGGGGTTCAAACCTTGCCTCAAGCAAATTCTTGGAAAATTTTTAGGGGCACATCCTCATAGTTCCAATGAGGGAGGGGCTAGCATACAAGGCCGTACCCCGAGGGCAAGGTGACCGGAGGAGGTTGATTGGGGATACCTCCGGGATATACCAAATTTTTGTTTTTATAATAATAAATATTAATAACAGGCTTAACAATTTTCGATGAAAAAAGTTGTGGTATTATTAATAGGCTTAACAATCACCTATGCAAAAAGTAGTGAGATATATATATATATATATATATATATATATATATATATATATATATATATATATATATATATATTTTGATAAACAAAGTAGTGAGATATTAATATAGCTGTTTGACATCCAATTTTAAACTTTTTCCCCCACCTATAAAGTTTAAATTTAAAATTTAAAATATTTTTTATCAACTATAAATATATTTTTTGTTTAATCTATAATTTTATATTAAATTTGAATTTATTATATATATCTTTTTCCCACGGCAGAAATATTAAATGCTGGACTCTTTCCCACCTATCAAGTTCAAAATTCAAAATAAAAAGTTTAAATATTAAATATTTTCTCACACAATAGTAAATATTATTAATAGACATAATAATTTTTCATATAAAAAGTAGTGAAAAATATCCATAAAAGGTTGTGTACTTTCTCCAAATAATAGCTTTTAGTTATTCATTCATGGCATATTTTTTCCGTGTTAATTATACTCTTTCAATAAAAAATTGAAAGTTTAATTTCTTTCTCACATACTAAATTAATTTTTTTATTTTTATAGTGATTAAATTTTTATAATCTGGTTTTTACAGAATGATAGAGGTCATTTTAATTTTATTTAAATTTAAAATCTAAATTCTTTTGTATTAATTATACATTTTTTATATAATTCTTTATCTTTTAGTTTATGATTTTTATACGTTTTTTAAAATTGGTTATACATGTATATTTAAAGGGTTTTATAATTCTCATTTAGCATGAGAATTTGAATCTTCCTACACACCATTCGATTTCCGTGCTGATATGGGTCCTACACAAATTTTTTTCTAACATATGGGTCCCACATGCTTTTTATCTCTACAACATGAGATTTCAATCCTCATTCAACATGAGAATTATAAAACCCATATTTAAAATGTTCATGTTAAATAATTTTGATATTTTGCAATATTTTTTTTAAAGTTTTTTTTATGCAGCATTGATAGGGCTAACAATTACCCATGCAAAAAATTGTGGGATATACAACAAAAGAAAAGTAGAGGTCTTTTTTACTCATAATATACCTCAAAAGAAAAAATAGTGAGACATTAAATGAGCTCTCTGCCACTAAATTATTGTCCAAATATTTTCCCATCACTACAAAGTTTAAAATTTAAATTTAAATGAAATTCAAAATTTAAAATAAATATTTCAGAAAGCAATGAGTTATTATTAGTTTGAAAATTCCAATATAGAAAGCAGTGGGATATTAAATGAGTTGTCTGTCACGAAAAATTGTTCACATAATTTTCCATTATATTTATTTACAAATTTTGATTTTATTTTATAGTCCCATGGGGATATGGTTATATGCATGCTGTGTTACATGCTTTTGATGTTTTGGAAATACTGTTGAGCTTTTATATACAATGTGCTTTTATGATACGCATGCGGGTCCACCTATACGGTAAGCCTGAGTATGTGACGCATACAACATGTTGAGGCTGTGGGTGAGGTGCAAGCGATGTCCCTTGTACTACTATGTGGGTAATAGACGTGTTCCTGCATTTTCTATGGCCAGTAGAATAGTGATAACTCATATGGCATGAATATCTGTTGCACTGCATACTTTTGGAACTTATATTGGAAATTACTGCTTTTGGAACTTATATTGCACATGTAAGTGAGCTTGGGGTGGAAGATCCTTGAGGACCCCTTGTCTTACTGAGATTTCTTGTTTATAGATCTCAACCCACGTTTGGGGACGCTTATTTCAGGTTCAGGTAACCCTGGGGTTGAGACCTCGGGTGGCAGGAGGCTAGAGTTGAGTTAGATATTGCTATGTATGCTGACATGACTGGATATTGGCTGTTGTTTATGTTTTCTGTTATTTTTATGATATTTGAGTTGAGACTGCTGTTGGGGCTATGTTGCCTTATTTGGTGAGCATGAGGTTTGTCCATGCCACATAGACTTGTTTATGTCTTATTTTATTTAAAGTTGTAATAAAGTATCAGGATTACTGTCCAGACTACGTGTTGTAGATCCGTGACCTTAGATACTCACTTTATCTATGTTATGAGTTATTTCAGTTAGTTGTCTTGCAATTTACATACAGGCGTTATTTTATGAAAAAGAATTAAGTAATTCAATTGGTAATGATAATGACATCATAATTGGAAAGAAAAAGATATTTCGCAAATTTTTAATTAAGCGTGGCTTAATACGATGACATGTTAACAAATCGGGTTAACACGAGATGTCACATTTTATGGTATCAGATCACTTTCTAGGGAAAATCCTATATGTATCGCAATAACTTAGGATGTTTCATTGCGTGTCTATCTTGTGTTCTCTCTGATTGATGTGTATTATAATAATGCATATGTGACCACATGGCGTGGGCCTGATCAACTTATTCTTTGTGTAACTTGTGCAGAGTCATAGTACAACCAAGGAAGAGCCAGGGTACGATTGAGGATCAACCTGATTCTGTCCTGGCTGGATTGGCTGAGATGCAGGCGGCCCGACTAGCCGACCAGGAGGCCACGAGGTTGAAAACCAGGCTATGCTGGACGCCATTAGAGAGGCGAACAGCAGAGCTACTGCGGATATACTGGAGGAGAACCAAATGGCAAACATGGCGATGATGAGGGTCATGTTAGAGGATCTGAGGGCTGGTCCTGCTGCTGCTGGCCAGTGTCCTCCACCACCTCCACCTCCACCGCCACCGCCACCACCGCCTCCACCTCCACCTAGTCATCAGGAGGATACCCAGAGTCAGATGGTTGAGGGTAGTCACCTAACGGGGGCCATGCAAGTCGTTCCTATTTTTGTCGAGGATCGTGATGAGATTGACTGCCGGCTGAATGCTTTCCGTAAGCATAAGCCACGTACTTTTGATGGGTCCTATGACCCTATTGCTGCTGCGAGATGGCTTCAGGTGCTGGATAAGATTTTTCTGGTCATGCAGTCTATGGATCCATAGAAGCTGATGTTCACTACTTATATGCTGGAGGGCGATGCCCATGAGTGGTGGATGAACACTTCCCATGTGTTCGAGATGCAGGGGCAAGTGATGATGTGGCCGTTCTTTGAGGATTTTTTTTTTGGGTCGGTACTTTCCCTACGATGCACAGGAGAGGAAGAATGGAGAGTTCGACAGGTTGGTTCAGGGCTCGCTGTCTGTTGACGAGTACCTGGCCAAGTTCAATGAGCTGGTTAAGTTCGCTCATTTTTGGATGACGAGGCCGACTCCCATTTTCTTAGCTGGTAAGTTCCGTAGGGGACTTAATGAGGACATTGCTGGTCACCTTGCTAGTTCTGCTTCGAGAGACTTTGGGGATCTGGTGCAGCAGTGTTATGACATTGAGGATTTTTTCAGCGCGAGTAAGGCCAAGAAGGCCAAGATTGAGGTGCCACAGGGTACTGGTGGTTCCAATTCCTGGAGAGACCGGAAGTTTGGGAACAAAGGAAAAGGAAAGCAGTTGGCGGCTAAACAAGCGTCAAATCAGTTCAAGAGGACTACGACTCCGGGGAGTACAGCTAGACCTCCTGCTCCTAGATGCACGGGATGTGGGAAGACTCACTTTGGGCCGTGTACTACGGGCCAGTTGATCTGTTTTCATTGTGGCAAGGAGGGCCACTATTCCTGAGATTGCCCTTCTTCTATGGGGAAAGCTGCTGCAGTCCAGGCAGTTCCGCTTCAGATGGTCCCCCTTCCACCGATAGTTTCACAGGCAGTGCCACCTACCACCGGTCGTGTGTATACATTGGACTGCCAGCAGTCAAACAGAGCTCCAGACCTTGTCAGAGGTACAGTTACCATTGGTGGTTCTGCTGTAGATGTCTTGTTTGACTCCGGGGCTATGTATTCTTTCATTGCTACCCCGATTGTTGTAGGGCTAGAGTTGCCCATTGCTGTGCTTTCTCCACCGATGCTGGTGACCACCGCCACCGGAGAAAAATGTTTGATCTCCACTATTCATCGCGATGTAGCATTTTAGTGGGATGGTCGTGATTTCTCGGTAGATCTGATAGGATTGCCGATGGCCAACTTGGAGATTATTCTGGGCATGGATTGGTTATCCAGAAACTGTGCATTGATTGATTGTTGTGCCAAGAGAGTGGTGATGTCTCCGAGTGGATCCACAGCCAGTTCCTCACCGTTCATTTCAGTCCTGCAGGCGAGGAGGGCCTTGAGAGCAATGGCATTTGGTTGTGTCATGTTGGGAGGTTTGGTGAGTGGGACACAGGAGGATCTCACTGGTATTCCTGTGGTGAGGGAATTCCTCGAGGTATTTCCCGATGAGATTCCTGATTTTCCACCGTAAAGGGAGATAGAGTTCTCCATTGACTTGTTGCCTGGTGTAGGGCCTATTTCATTAGCTCCATATCGGATGTTGCCACCGGAGTTGGCTGAGCTGAAGAAGCATATTGAGGATCTTTCGGCGAAAGACTTCATTCGGCCGAGTGTGTCTCCTTGGGGAGCACCGGTCATCTTCGTGAAGAAGAAGGATGTGATAATGTGATTGTGCACCGACTACAGGCAGTTGAACAAGGTGACGATCGAGAACAAGTATCCCCTTCCATGCATTGATGATTTGTTGGATCAGCTCAGGGGTGCTTACGTGTATTCGAAGATTGATCTCCGGTCCGGGTACCATCAGATTCGGGTAAAGCCGGAGGATGTCCCAAAGATCGCGTTTCGTTCGAGATACGATCATTATGAGTATTTTGTGATCCCGTTTGGACTCACCAATGCACCCGCAGTGTTCATGGACTACATGAACAAGATCTTCCAGCCGAACCTGGATCAGTTTGTGATTGTCTTCATTGACGACATCTTGATTTACTCCAAGACAGAGGAGGAGCATACTGAGCACTTGAAGATTGTGTTGCAAGTGTTGAAAGAGAAAAAGCTTTATGCAAAGCCGTCGAAATGTGAGTTTTGGTTCAAGTCGTTAAAATTTCTGGGTCATGTGATTTCTGCCGATGGAGTTGCTGTTGATCCTAACAAGATTGAAGCCGTGATGGATTGGGAGAGGCCCAAGATGGTTACAGAAGTGAGGAGCTTCTTATGTTTGGCAGGGTACTACAGGAGGTTCATTGAGGGATTCTCCAAGATGGTGTTACCGATGACTCGCCTTACCTGAAAAGAGACTCCATTTGTGTGGACACATGAATGTGAGGAGTGTTTCCAGGAGTTAGAGGAGAGACTGACTACTGCACCCGTGATGGTACTTCTTGATCCTGCGGAGCAGTTTGAGTTATATTGTGATGCCTCTGGAAGGGGCTAGGCTGCGTGTTGATGCAGAAAGGGAAAGCTGTTGCTTATGCTTCGAGGCAGTTGAAGCCTCATGAGGAGAACTACCCGACTCACGACTTGGAGTTGAGTGCTATTGTATTTGCTTTCAAGATTTGGAGGCATTACTTGTATGGCAAGAAATTTGTCGTGTTCAGTGACCATAAGAGCTTGAAGTATCTGTTTAACCAGAAGGAGTTGAACATGAGACAGAGAAGATGGATGGAGTTCCTGAAGGATTACTGTAAGAACCCGCACTGTTAATTAAGGTAATTAATGATTTAATTATGATAATTAGGAAATATTCCATAATTGACCCTAAAAATTATTATGAGGCTTTAATAATTATAATTAGTGGGTAAGAATGCTGAAAGTCGCTTTTAGGAAGAAAAATGCAGATACCGGTTCTGCTAGTCGATATAAATGCGTACCGAAAAAGTATCCCGAAAAATTATAATGAGTGTATGATAATTACTAGAATAATATGTAGGACTTGTTAAACGAGTTTCAAGTCAAAATAATGAGATCTGATGCCAGAACTGATACTGGCTATGGAAAAGCGCGTACCGGAAAGATGTTCCGAAAAATATAATAAAAATATGATGATTCTTGTAAAGTTGAGTAGGTTAAGATTCCAAAGTTTGGGATTAAAATCTTTTGCGTATATATTAATGCTAATACTACGCGTTAAGTGGCCTTGTGGCTATATATATGCACACCATGGGCACAAAACCCTAGAAAACAGACTTCTATGCGTGGAGGGTGGCTGACTAGATTTTCCAAACACTATTCCATGGCTTCTTCATCATGTTCTTGAGCTTTGAAGCCATTTCCTTCATAATTTCTTCTCCTAAACACTTGTGGCTTGCGAGAATTGGCTTTGGGAGGGTGTGGAGTGAATCATTCTGAGTTTGTGACCTATATTTGGGGAGTGTTTGTTGCTGACTTTGGAGGTTAGGGGTTGTTGAGCCATTGTAGTGGCATTTTGAGCTTCAAGGAGCTCCCTTTGGGAAGAAAGAACCTAGCTTGTGTTTCCATTTTCGTGTGCCTTGAAGGTCAGACCTTGTGAGGTAGTGTGGTGAGCTCTAAGAGCCTTTCTTGCTCTGTTTTGAGCTTTGGTAAGTGTCACCCATCTTGGTCTTGTGTTTTGATGAGTAAAAGAGGTGTCTTTGCATGTTAATAGGTTAAGCAAGTAACCAACTGGTATGTTAACCTAAGAGGGTATAAAAATGCATGCTTTAACGTTTTGAAGTGTTAAAAATGGAACCTTGGAAGGATATCTTCGCGAAATGCAAAAAATGCATTTTGTCGCGAAATATCCAGATATTTGTTAAACAGATATCCGAATATTTGATATCCAGATTTGGTATCTGGATATTGGATATCCGGATATGGTATCCGTGTAATGCCCTCCCTTGTATGCATCCAAGGGTGTTGTTTGCTAAGAGAAATTAGAGTTTTTGACGTCATTTTAGCTATTGAAAAGTCATTTTGGTGTTTCTAATCAAAACTTATAGTTGAAATCGGTTTTCTTCTAAGAATCAGAGTATGCTTTCAAAATTGTCTTAAGTTGCTGAAAATATTATTTCCCCGGCAAACCGTGTTGTCTTTAGAAATTCGTATAAAATCAGTTCTGACGATTTAAAAAAATATTCCTTATGATCTAGAAAGAGCATGTCTGGGGCTTCGCATGCATATAAAATAATAGTAAATCGGAGTTCGTTTTCCCCTTGAAACATATCCCGCAAGGTGCTCGTAAAACTGTTTAAAAATCAGCACTTAATAGAACGTTCAAAAATCCATTTCGCAAGACGTTTCCAGATTTTTCCCAAAACAGCCGCTATTCATAAAAGACTTAAACAGAATTAAAATAATAGTTTCTACAGTCATCTAAGTGCTCGAAATATAAAAATAATACAGTCATCCAGCAATTAAACAGCAACAACAAAAGTCCAATCAGCAGTAAATAACAGCATGCATCCATATAATCACGCCTTCAAATGCTCTTGATTCCTCATGCCATTTTATAAAAATAGCAGCCCCAAAGGGGTGAGAACAATCCCAGTAGTGTGGCAACAAAATCAATAATGCAACAGTATTAAACTAGGCACAAAGTCATAAACAGTCACTTCAATATATCCTTTTTCCTTTTCCTTATCATCATATAATAGTGCGTATATAATGCCTTCCTTTACGCTCATAGCATCGTCGTGCGCGCAATAACACAGTGGAGATCCCATAATTCGGCACTCTCAAAGGTGGATTCCAACTATGGTCTATGCGGACGGATGCCAAGTGTCCTATACCCTGGTACCAGAGGGATGCCTATATGATGCGTGCTCAAACACATGGTCCTGTATATAACTATTCTAAATTTCAAGGCTAACATGAATCTGGTACATGCATGCCATGCTATGCTGTCACACACAAAACAGAAAAATAGATGCGGTATGATGTAAGATGCATGCTTATATCATCATCTTCATATACGTTATGCTGCCACATAACAACTTTACCTCATAATCAAATTACCATCAAGGCATTTTCATGGAAGAATACTTTCATCATACGAAACATAAATTTTTTTACGGAGTATGGAGGATCATGTTACAACTTCATACACTAGTCGATAGTCACATTAGGATTTATGTGCACCTATGTATATTGATAGCAATTATAACCAATGACTCGCAAACAGCCCCAAAGTTTCGGTCCAACTCTAGAATTTATGTGCACCTATGTATATTAATAGCAATTATAACCAATCAGAATTTGTTTCATGCTATTCCAATACTTTACCAACAAGTTTCTATGCTTATTAGTCTTAGAATTCATTCGGCCTTCATGGTTCCTAGGCTAGATTAAATTTTCTAACTTGAAGTTACTACACCAGTTTGTTAACAGTGACAATCCATGTCCCCTTGTACATGTAGGTTCGGTTTAGGCTGAAGTTAAGTGTTTCTAATTGATTTCATTATTTAATCATTCTTACAAGACCCTATGCATGCTACGATGGCTAATAAGCATGCTATTAATTTACTTAGACCCATGCAAAGCTGAATGTCTTAACTAGTCCATTAAACAGTCTAACAAGGCTCAAAGGAAACTATTTCCATGTACCCAAAACCGGTCCTTCAAGCTAGTACATACCAAAAGTTCCCATGTAACAGAAATAAAGTAATTTGAAGGAAAGACATACATTCTCCTAGTCTACCCCCAAAACCGAAGCAGAAAGGGGTGATGAGTTTTGGTTTAAGTTTGGTTACCTTCTTGACTACCACCCATGCTTTCCAATCGAGCAAAGCACCTCCTTTTACTGTTTCCTAAGCTTCCAAGACATGAATTCAGTTGCATGCAAGGAAAGCTACTCCATCAAACTGATTCAAGGAACGAAGGGCAAGATGAGAAAGAAGTTTCTCACCTCCTTGCTGATGGTTGACTCGGCTGGACAAAGGAAGAGAAGGATAGGATGCCGAGTTATCTTTGCTCCTTACTCATGGAGCTCACGCCTAGCTAGGAGAGGAGAGAAAGGATGGAATAGAACCTTTGAAACTAAGTTGTTGTTGTCCTCAAGAATGGTCACGGTTTCAGCAAGGAGGGCCACTTCTCCAGAGACTGTCCGTCGTCGACGGCGAGAGCTGCAGCTGTTCAGGCAGTTCCTTTGCAGATGGTTCCGATAGCTTCTACTTCGGCACCTATACTGCCACCTGCTACGGGGCGAGTGTACACCTTGGATAGGCAGCAGTCGGATCGCGCTCCGAACCTTGTTAGAGGTACTGTGTCTATTGGTGATTCTTCGGTTGATGTATTATTTGATTCCGGGGCTACGCATTCAATTTGTGGCAACCCTGATTGCTTTGGGGCTTGAGCTGCCCATGTCTGTGCTTTCTCCACCGCTGCGGGTGACTACCGCCACCAGAGAAATTTGTGATTCTACCACTGTACACCGCGATGTAGCGTTTCAGTGGGATGGCCGTGAATTCTCGGTAGATCTGATAGGGTTACCGATGGCCAACTTGGAAATTATTCAGGGCATGGATTGGTTGTCTAGAAACTGTGCACTGATCGATTGCTGTGCAAAGCACGTGGTGATGTCTTCGTGAGGTTCCACAGCTAGTTCCTCGCTATATATTTCATTGCTGCAGGCTAGGAAGGCCTTGAGAGCTGGGGCATTCGGGTATGTCATGTTGGGAGGTTTGGTGAGTGAGACATGGGAGGATATCACTGGCATTCCTGTGGTGGGGGAGTTCCTTGAGGTGTTTCCTGAGTTTCCGCCACAGCGGGAGATAGAGTTCTCGATTGATTTGTTGCCTGGTGTGGGGCCGATTTCTTTAACTCCATATCAGATGTCGCCACCGGAGTTGGCCGAGTTGAAGAAGCATATTGAGGATCTTTCAGCGAAAGATCTCATCCGGCCGTGTGTGTCTCCTTGGGGAGCTCATTTTTGTGAAGAAGAAGGACGGGACAATGTAATTTTGCACCGATTACCGGCAGTTGAACAAGGTGACGATCAAGAAAAAGTATCCCCTTCCTCGGATTGATGATCTGTTGGATCAGCTCAGGGGCGCTTGTGTGTATTGTAAGATTGATCTTCGGTCCGGATACCATCAGATTCGGGTGAAGCCGGAGGATGTCCTGAAGATCGCGTTTCGTTCGAGATACGGTCAGTTTGAGTATTTGGTGATTCCTTTTGGACTCACAAATGCGCCGGCAGTGTTCATGGATTACATGAACAGGATTTTCCAGCCGTATCTGGATCAGTTTGTGATTGTCTTCATTGATGACATTCTGATTTACTCCAAGACTGAGGAGGAGCATGCAGAGCATCTGAGGATTGTTCTGCAAGTGTTGAAGAAGAAAAAGCTTTATGCTAAGCCTTATAAGTGTGAGTTTTGGCTCAAATTAGTCAAGTTTCCGGGGCATGTGATTTCAGCGGATGGAGTTGTAGTGGATCCTGTAAGAACCCACACCGCTAATTAAGGTAATTAATGAATTAATTGTGATAAATTAGGAAATGATTACATAATTGACCCTAATAATTATTATCTGGCTTAAATAAATATAGTAAGTGAGTAAAAATGCTGAAAGTCGCTTTTCGGAATAAAAGTGTAGATATTGGTTCTGCTACCCTGTATAAATGCGTACTGGAAAAGTATCCCAGAAAATTATAATAAGTGCATGATAATTACTAGAATAATATGTAGGACTTGTAAAACAAGTTTCAAGTCAAAATAATGAGATATGTTGCCAGAACTGATACTGGCTATGGAAAAGTGCGTACCAAAAGGTGCTCCGAAAAATAAAATAAAAATATGACAAATCTTAGAAAAATGTGTAGGTTTAGATTCCAAAGTTTGGGATCAAGATCTTTTGCGTAGCTATTAATGCTAATACTGCGCGCTTAGACTTAAATTCTTATTTATGCATTAGTTAGCACATGATCCTAGGTTAAAAATAATACCTACGTGCCTCCTTTTTCTGCAAACACTCCAGCCACCTCTTGTCACCTTCTCCTCCATTGTTGTGAGCCAAGGTGCTTCCTTTCTCCTTGGTTTTTTCTCCAAATACCTTGGTCTTGTGAGAGCTTGCTTGGTGAGGGTGAGAGTTAGCCTTGGGACTGCATTGCTAGCCTCTTTCTGAGTTGAGAGAGCTGTGTTGGGTGAAGGTGTGAGGCTGAGTTTGTGTTGTGTGGGTGTAGAAGCTTTAAGTAGCTTCCTTGGGAGGAAAGAACTCACCTTGTTGCTCTATTTTTGTCCTCTCTAAAGTCAGTACCTTGGAGCTGACTTGTGAGCTCCAAGAGCACCATTGTTGGGCTGTTTCAAGCTTGGGGTAAGCTTCGTCATCTTTGATCGTAAGTTTGGTGGCTTAAATTTGATGTTTTTGCCATGTTTAATGAGTAAACAAGTAACCAACTGGTATGTGGACCTAAAACGAAATTAAAGATGCATGTTTTAACATTTAGAATGGGTAAAAGTTGGACCTTTGGTGGATGCCTTCACGAAATGCAGAAACCGCATTCTGTCGTGAGATATCCGGATATGGTATCCGGATATTCATATCCGGATATGGGATCTGGATATCCGGATATTGTATATCCGGAGATGGTGAGTTAGATATCCGGATATTGCATATCCTGATATGCCCCAAGAAATATCCGGATATTCTGGAATTTCGAAGAACAGTAGCTGTGCTGAGTGAACAGTAGGCTGTTGGGGGTTTGTGGACCCTAGATTAAGGAAGTTGGACTTCTGTAATTAATGAACCAAGTCTGAATCATGTGATTAAGGGCTTATGGCTTTGTTGGAAGCCTTAAGACGTAAAACGTAAAGGAAAAGCATAGTCTTTAAGTTGTATGCTTGTGATGCATAATTAAAGATATATTATTGGTCCATAACAAATTGTGATACTGCTGTGTCTAGGCTTGAGAGTGGTTGGACTCTTGGCTTGGATTGATTGCTTGCAAGGTAAGCTTTCGTGTCCTCAGTTTAGCCATGTTATGGTTCCACCATGTCCCATGGGGATGTGGTTTATGCATGCTGTGTTACATGCTTTTGATATTTGGAAATGTTGTTGAGCTATTTTATGCAATGTGCCTTTATGATATGCATGTGGTGTCCACCTTTACGGTAAGCCTGAGTATGTAGTACATACGATAAGGTGAGGCTGTGGGTGAGGTGCAAGCGGTGTTCCTTGTACTCATGTGGGTATAGACGTATTCCTACATTTCTCTGGCCAGTAGATAGTATAAACACACATGGCACGAATATCTGTTGCACTGCATACTTTTTGGAACTAATATTGGAAATACTGCTTTTAGAACTTATATTGCACATGTAAGTGAGCTTGGGGTGGAAGATCCTTGAGGACCCCTTGTCTTACTGAGATTTCTTGTTTAGAGATCTCACCCCACGTTTGGGGACGCTTATTTCAAGTTCAGGTAATGTTGAGACCTCAGGTGGCAGGAGGCCAGAGCTGAGTTAGATATTACTGTGATATGCTGACATATGGATGCTGGATATTGACTGATGTTTATGTTTTCTGCTTTTATGATATTATTGTCCGTTGAGACTGATTTTGGGCATTATTGCCTTATTTGGTGAGCATGGGGTTTGTCCATGCCACATAGACTTTATTATGTCTTCTCTTAGTTAAAGTTGTATTAATGTATCAGGATTTTGGTCCAGGCTGTATGTTATAGTCCTGTGACTTAGATACTCACTTTATATTTATATATGAGGTATTTCAGTTAGTTGTCTTGCAATTTACATACAGGCAGTATTTTATGAAATTGATTAAGTAATCAAGTTGGCTAAGGTTAATGACATCATAATTGAATCAAAGAAAAAGTTATTCCGCATTTTTATTAAGCATGGCTTAATACGATAGTATGTTAATAATCCGGGTTAACACGGGCTGTTATAGATCCCAACAAGATCCAGGCCGTGCTGGATTGGGAGAGGCCCAAGACAGTTACGGAAGTGAGGAGTTTTCTGGGTTTGGCAGGTTACTACCGGAGGTTCATCAAGGGTTTCTCCACGGTGGTTCTCCCTTTGACTCGCCTTACTCGGAAGGAGACTCCATTTGTGTGGACTCACGAGTGTGAGGATTGCTTTCAGGAGTTGAAGGAGAGATTGACTACTTCTCCGGTGTTGGTCATTCCTGATCATGAGGAGCAATTTGAGCTTTACTGTGATGCTTTTGGAAAGGGGCTGGGCTGTGTGTTGATGCAGTCTGGTAGAGCTGTTGCTTTTGCTTCGAGGCAGTTGAAGCCTCATGAGGAGAACTACCTGACTCATGATTTGGAGTTAGCTGTGATCGTGTTTGCTTTCAAGATTTGGAGGCATTATCTGTTCGGTATGCAGTTTGTGGTGTTCAGTGATCACAAGAGCTTGAAGTACCTTTTTGAGCAGAAGGAGTTGAACATGAGGCAGAGAAGATGGATGGAGTTCCTGAAGGATTACGACTTTGAGCTGAAGTACCATCCTGGTAAGGCCAATGTGGTAGCCGACACTTTGAGCCGGAAACCCGGGAGCTTGTCCAGTTCGTTACTTTGTAACTTTGATGTGGTTACGAAGTTTCGAAATTTGGCAGTGAAATCTTCGTGCGGGAGTGCACTTTTTGAGATGGAGGCAGCAAACATTGTGAACGAGCTGTTGGAAAAGATCAAAGAGGCGCAAGTTCAGAGAGAGTGTCTGGATTACATGAAGAATCAAGATGGTGTGTCTTGGAATGAGGATGGACTTCTGATGTTTCAGCAGAGGATTATGGTCCCTCGAGGTCCGTTAACCGATGAGGTTATGGCAGATGGCTATAAGGGCCAGTTTTCTATCCACCCTGGTGCTACAAAGATGTATCAAGATCTGAAGAAGAACTTCTGGTGGCCGGGCATGAAGAAAGATGTTGCTGTTTTCATGTCCAAGTGTTTGATTTGTCAGAAAGTGAAGATTGAACACCAGAAGCCATCTGGTAAACGTCAACCTCTTGAGATTCCAGAGTGGAAATGAGAGAGCATTTCCATGGATTTTGTTGTGGGTTTGCCGAAGACTCATGTTGGCTGTGACTCGATATGGGTCATTGTGGACAGACTGACAAAGTTTTCCCATTTTCTTCCAGTGAAGGTGAGCTTCACTACAGAGCAGTTGGTCAAGCTGTATGTTCCCGAGATTGTGAGGCTTCACGGGGTGCCCGAGAGTATCATCAGTGATAAGGATCCGAAGTTCGCATCTCGGTTCTGGGAGGCGCTGCAGGGAGCTTTTGGTACGCAGTTGAGACTGAGTACAGCCTATCACCCTCATACTGATGGATAGACTGAGCGGACTATCCAAACCTTGGAGGACATGTTGTGGGCTTGCACGTTGGAGCAGGGCATGTGATAGGTACCTTCCTTTGGTGGAGTTTTCATATAACAACAGTTTCCATGCTGGCCTGGGCATGGCACTCTTTGAGACGTTGTACGGTAGGAGGTGTCGTACACCTACCTACTGGTCTAAGGTTGGAGATAAAGAGTTGTTTAGCTTGGACTTTGTCCAAGATACCAACCAGCAAATTCAGTTGATCAGAGAGAAGTTGAAGCAGACGTAGAATCGCCAGAAGAGTTACTACGATGTCAAGCATCATCCACTGGAGTTCAGTGAGGGTGAGCACGTGTTTGTGAGACTTTCACCTGTCACCGGTGTTGGACGAGCATTCGGAGTGAGGAAGTTGAGCCCGCGATTCATTGGGCCATACCAGATTCCTGGTAGAGTAGGACCTGTTGCCTATCGACTTGCCTTGCCTCCGAATTAGCCAACATCCATGACGTGTCTCAGCTTCGGAAGTACGTAGCGGATCCTTTGCACGTGGTGCAACCTGATGACATGGAGGTTCGGGAGAACTTGGAAACTCCTATCGGACCACTAAAGATTCTCGATCGTGGCGAGAAGCAGCTGAGGAGCAAGATCATTCCGATGAACAAAGTGCAATGGTTAGGAAGAACTCCTGAGGAGTGTACCTGGGAGCGAGAAGACGAGCTTCTCCGGCAATACCCGACTTTCGAGACAGGTATGTTTCTGATTTTGAGAACAAAATCCTTAAAAAGGTGGGGTGAATGTAAGAACCCGCACTGTTAATTAAGGTAATTAATGATTTAATTGTGATAATTAGGAAATAATTCCATAATTGACCCTAAAAATTATTATGAGGCTTATAAGTGGGTAAAAATACCGTAAGTCGCTTTTCGGAAGAAAAGTGCAGGTACCGGTTCTGCTAGTCGGTATAAATGCGTACCGAAAAACATCCCGGAAAATTATAATGAGTGTATGATAATTACTAGAATAATATGTAGGACTTGTTAAATGAGTTTCAAGTCAAAATAATGAGATCTGATGCCAGAACTGATACTGGCTATGGAAAAGCGCGTACCGGAAAGGTGTTCCGAAAAATATAATAAAAATATGATAATTCTTGTAAAATTGAGTAGGTTAAGATTACAAAGTTTGGGATTAAAATCTTTTGCGTAGCTATTAATGCTAATATTGCACGTTAAGTGGCCTTGTGGCCATATATATGCACACTATGGGCACAAAACCCTAGAAAATAGACTTCTATGCGTGGAGGGTGGCTGACCAGATTTTCCAAACACTATTCCATGGCTTCTTCATCATGTTATTGAGCTTTGAAGCCATTTCCTTCCCAATTTCTTCTCCTAAACACTTGTGGCTTGTGAGAGTTGGCTTTGGGAGGGTGTGGAGTGAATCATTTTGAGTTTGTGACCTCTGTTTGGGGAGTGTTTGTTGCTGACTTTGGAGGTTAGGGATTGTTGAGCCATTGTAGTGGCATTTTGAGCTTCAAGAAGCTCCCTTTGGGAAGAAAGAACCTAGCTTGTGTTGCCATTCTCGTGTGCCTTGAAGGTCAGACCTTGAGAGGCAGTGTGGTGAGCTCCAAGAGCCTTTCTTGCTCTGTTTTGAGCTTTGGTAAGTGTCACCCACCTTGGTCTTGTGTTTTGATGAGTAAAAGAGGTGTCTTTGCATGTTAATAGGTTAAGCAAGTAACCAACTGGTATGTTAACCTAACAGGGTATAAAAATGCATGCTTTAACGTTTTAAAATGTTAAAAATGGAACCTTGGAAGGATATCTTCTCGAAATGCAGAAACTGCATTTTGTCGTGAAATATCCGTATATTTGTCGAACAGATATCCGGATTTGGTATCCGGATATTGGATATCCGGATATGGTCAGTGAGATATCCGGATATTGCATATCCGGATATGTCCCCGAGGAATATTCGGATATTCTGGGATTTCGAAGAACCGTAGCTTTACTGTGCAAACAGTAGGCTATTGGGGGGTTTGTGGACCCTAGATCGATGAAGTGGAACTTCTGTAATTAATTGAACTAAGTCAGAATCAAGTGATTAAGGGCTTATGGCTTGGTATGGAGCCTTAAGACGTAAAACGTAAAAGAAAGGCGTTGTCTTTAAGTTGTATGCTTGTGGTGCATAATTATTGATGTAGTGTTGGTCCATATCAGATTGTGATTCTGCTGTGTTTGGACTTTGAGTTGTGGACTCTTGGCTTTGGGTGTTAGCTTGCAAGGTAAGCTTTCGTGTCCTCGGTTTAGCCATGTTGTGGTTCCACCATGTCCCGTGGGGGTATGGTTATATGCATGCTGTGTTACATGCTTTTGGATATATGAAATGTTGATTGAACTTTACATGTAATGGCTTTTAATATGCATGTGTTGTTCCATCTTGACGGTAAGCCTGAGTATGTGGCGTCATACAATACGGTAATCCGGGGTTGATGCAAGTGGCGTCTTGCACTATATGTAGGAGATAGACGTATTCCTGCATTTCTCTGGCCAGTAGAATAGTATTGACACACATGACATGATTATCTGTTGCATTGCACTGTTTTAGAACTGATGATGATAAACTGCTTTTAAACTTATATTGCACATGTACGTGGGCTTGGGGTGGAAGATCCTTGAGGACCCTTTGTCTTACTGAGATTTCTTGTTTAGAGATCTCACCCCATGTTTGGGGAATGCTTATTTCAGGTTCAGGTAGTATGGGGGCTGATGTCTCTGGCGGCAAGAGGCCAGAGCTTGGTTGATGATTATGTTATTACTGATTTGATGATAGCATGACTGGGTTGGATGTTGTTTATGTTTTTCGCACCTTTATTATTACGTTGTTGATGTTGAGTCTGATGTTGGGCTTTGTTGCCTTATTTGTGTGAGCATGGGGATTGTCCATGTCACTGCTGTTAATGCTTTGAGCTGAGTTGCATAAACTGATAGTTGGTCTGGTCTACGTGTTGTAGTTCTGTGACTAGAGACTAATGCTTATGTTATTTATTTAATGAGGTATTTCAGTTAGCTGTTTTATTGCAATTACATACAGGCAATGTTTTTATTCATTGATTAATAAGCAAGTTGGTAATGATAAGGACATCATAATTGAAAAGAAAAAGATATTCCGCATTTTTAATTAAGCGCAGGTTAGTACGATAGTATGATAACATTACCGGATATATACGGGGTGTTACAATTACGACTTTGAGTTGAGGTACCATCCTGGCAAGGCCAATGTGGTAGCCGATGCTTTGAGCCGGAAATCCGTGAGCCTATCCAGCTTGATGATGAGCGATTACGAGGTGATAGAAAAGTTCCGAGACTTGAGAGTGAACTCCTTATTTGGGGGCGCACTTCTCGAGATGGAGACAACAGAAGTGATTAATGAGTTAATGGAAAAGATTAAAGAGGCGCAAGTGCAAAGAGAGTGCCTTGACTATGTGAAGAACCAAGACGGTGTGTCTTGGAATAAGGATGGATTGTTGTTGTTCCAGAAGAGGGTTTTAATCCCTCGAGGGCCATTGACTGAGGAGGTTATGGCAAAGGCTCATAAGGGCCAGTATACTACCCACCCTGGTGCTACAAAAATGTACCAGGACTTAAAGAGAAATTTTTGGTGGCCGGGCATGAAGAAAGACATAGCGGTCTACGTGCCCAAGTGCCTTATATGTCAGAAAGTGAAGATTGAACACCAGAAACCGTCTGGTAAGCTTCAACCTCTTGAGATTCCACAGTGGAAGTGGGAGAGCACTTCCATGGACTTCGTGGTGGGATTGCCGAAGACTCAGGCGGGTTGTGGTTCTATCTGGGTCATAGTGGACAGGCTGACGAAGTCTGCCCATTTTCTTCCAGTGAATGTGAGCTTCACTACAGAGCAGTTAGCCAAGCTATATGTCCGCGAGATTGTGAGGCTTCATGGGGTGACCGAGAGTATCATCAGTGATAGGGACCCGAAGTTCACTTTTCGGTTTTGGGAGGCGTTGCAGGGAGCTTTTGGTACACAATTGAGATTGAGTACCGCCTATCACCCTCAGACTGACGGACAGACTGAGCGGACCATACAGACATTGGAGCACATGTTGAGGGCTTGCACGTTGGAGCAGGGTTCAGCAAGGGATAGGTACCTTCCATTGGTGGAATTTTCATACAACAACAGTTTTCATGCTAGCCTGGGCATGGCACCCTACGAGGCGCTGTATGGTAGGAGGTGTCGGACTCCTACCTGCTGGTCTAAGTTGGAGACATAGAGAATTCTGGCTTGGACTTTGTTCAAGATACTACCCAGCAGATCGAGATGATCAGAGAAAAGTTGAAGCAGACACAGAATCGCCAGAAGAGTTACTTTGATGTCAAACATCATCCACTGGAGTTCAGTGAGGGAGAGCACGTGTTTGTGAAACTTTCACCTGTCGCCGGTGTTGGTCGGGCCTTGGGAGTAAGGAAGCTGAGCCCGCGGTTTATTGGGCCATAGCAAATCCTTGGTAAAGTAGGACCTGTTGCCTACTAGCTTGCCTTGCCTCTGAACATGGCTAACATCCACAACGTGTTTCACGCGTCTCAGCTTCGGAAATACATAGCAGATCCTTCGCACGTGGTGTAACCGGATGATGTGGAGGTTCGGGAGAACCTAAAGACTCCCATCGGACCACTAAAGATTCTCGATCGTAGCGAGAAGCAGCTAAGGAGCAAGACCATTCTGATGGTCAAGGTGCAGTGGACTGGACGTACTCCTAAGGAGTGTACATGGGAGCGAGAGGAAGAGCTTCTCCGGCAGTATCCCGACTTTCGAGACAGGTATTTTTCTGATTTTGAGGACAAAATCCTTAAAAAGGTGGGGAGAACGTAAGAACCCGCACCGTTAATTAAAGAGATTAATTAAATAAATGTGATAATTAGGAAATAATTCCATAATTGACCCTAATAATTATTATGAGACTCTAATAATTATAGAAAGTGAGTAATAATGCTGAAAGTCATTTTTCGGACGAAAAGCGCAGATACCGGTTCTGCTACCCGGTACAAATGCGTACCGGTGAAGTATCCCGGAAAATTATAATAAGTGCATGATAATTATTAGAATTATATGTAGGACTTGTAAAACAAGTTTCATGTCAAAATAATGAGAACTGATACTGGCTATGGAAAAGCGCGTACCAGAAAGATGCTCCAAAAAATAAAATAAAAATATGAAAAATCTTAGAAAAATGAGTAGGTTAAGATTCCAAAGCTTGGGATGAAAATGTTTTGCGTAGCTATTAGCGCTAACACAGTGCGATTAAAATGGAACCGGCTATAAATAGCCTTTGGCGCTCAACCCTAGGCTATTACTCAGCCAATTTTCGTGGGTTTTGGGTGTGTGAGCAGCTGCCTTTCTTCTTCATCACTGTTCCATTGCCTTTCCTTCACCATAATCCTCCAAGGCACCATTTTTATGAGAGAGTTGGTCATCTAAACACATTGTGTGAGTGTGGGTTGCCTTTTGGGGTGAGAGGAGAACCTTGCTTTGGGTTGTTGGTCACTGTTTTGGTGATGTTTTGGGTTGTGTTTGGAGTGAAAGGGTTCGTCTCCTTGGTTGTTGGAACTCCAAGGAGCAAACTTTGTGAAGAAAGATCCTTACTTATGTGGCATTTTCGTGTGCCTTGAAGGTCAGACCTGTAGAGTCAGATTGGGGAGCTCCAAGAGTACATCTTGCTCTGTTTTGAGCTTTGGTAATTTGTACCAACCTTGATCATGTGCTTTTATGCTTTAAAGATGAAGTCTTGGCATGTTAATGGGTAAATGAAGTAACCAACACCTATGTGAACTTGTATATGCTTAAAATTGGATCCTTGGACGTATATAAGTGTGAAAAGTTGGACCTTTGGTGGATGTCTTCACGAAATGCAGAAACTGCATTCTATCGTGAGATAACCGGATATGTGATCGAGAAATATCCGGATATGGATATCCGGATATGGTATCCGGATATTGATATCCGGATATGGGGTTCTGTGATATTCGGATATGGGATATCCGGATATGCCCCCGACATATATCTGGATATTTTGGGTTTTCGAAGAACAATAGCGTACTGTTCATTCAGAATGGGTATTTGGGGTTTGTGGACCCTAGATTGAGGAAGTTGGACTTCTGTAATAAATTATCTAAGTCAGAACCTAAGGGGTTAAGGGCTTGTGGCTTGTGGGAAGCCTTAAGACATAAAACGTAAAAGTAAAAACGTAGTCTTTATGTTTATGCTTATAAGAAATGTTGCTGACATAATTATTGGTCCAAACAGATTGTGATTGTGCTGTTTGTGGACGTTGAGCTGTGTGGACTCTTGGCTTGGATTGATTGCTTGTAAGGTAAGCTTTCGTGTCCTCGGTTTAGCCATGTTGTGGTTCCACCATGTCCCATGGGGAGATGGTTATATGCATGCTGTGTTACATGCTTTTGATGTTTTGGAAATGTTGTTGAGCTTTTATATGCAATGTGCTTTTATGATATGCATGTGGGTCCATCTATACGGTAAGCCTGAGTATGTGACGCATACAACATGGTGAGGTTGTGGGTGAGGTGCAAGCGATGTTCCTTGTACTACTATGTGGGTAATAGACGCATTCCTGCATTTTCTCTGGCCAGTAGAATAATGAACTCATATGGCATGAATATCTGTTGCACTGAATACTTTTGGAACTTATATTGGAAATGAATGCTTTTGGACCTTATATTGCACATGTAAGTGAACCTGGGGTGGAAGATCCTTGAGGAACCATTGTCTTACTGAGATTTCTTGTTTAGAGATCTCACCCCACGTTTCGGGATGCTTATTTCAAGTTCAGGTAACCCTAGGGTTGAGACCTCGGGTGACAGAAGGCCAGGGTTGAGTTAGATATTGCTGTATATGCTGACATGACTGGATATTGGCTGCTGTTTATGTTTTATGTTATTTTTATGATATTTGAGTTGAGACTGCTGTTGGGGCTATGTTGCCTTATTTGGTGAGCATGGGGTTTGTCCATGCCACATAGACTCGTTTATGTCTTATTTTATTTAAAGTTGTAATAAAGTATCAGGATTATTGTCCGGACTACGTGTTGTAGATCCGTGACCTTAGATACTTACTTTATCTATGTTATGAGGTATTTCAATTAGTTGTCTTGCAATTTACATACAGACGTTATTTTGTGAAAAAGAATTAAGTAATTCAATTTGGTAATGATAATGACATCATAATTGGAAAGAAAAAGATATTCCACAAATTTTTAATTAAGCGTGGCTTAATACGACGACATGTTAACAAACCGGGTTAACACGGGGTGTTACACCCCCAAATAAGGAGTTCACTCTCTGGTCTCGGAACTTCTCTATCATATCGTAATTGCATATCATCAAGCTGGATAAGCTCACGGATTTCTGACTTAAAGCATCAGCTACCACATTAGCCATGCCAGGATGGTACCTCAACTCAAAGTCGTAATCCATTAGGAACTCCATCCATCTTCTCTGTCTCATGTTCAACTCCTTCTGATCAAACAGATACTTTAAGCTCTTATGGTCACTGAACACGGCAAACTTCATGGCATAAAAGTAATGCCTCCAAATCTTGAAAGCAAATACAATAGCAGCCAACTCCAAGTCGTGAGTCGGGTAGTTCTCCTCATGAGGCTTCAACTGCCTCGAAGCATAAGAGACAACTTTCCCTTTCTACATCAACACGCAGCCTAGCCCTTTCCCAGAGGCATCACAATATAACTCAAACTGCTCCGCAGGATCAGGAAGGACCAACACAGGTGCAGAAGTCAGTCTCTCCGTCAACTCCTGGAAGCACTCCTCACATTCATGTGTCCACACAAATGGAGTCTCCTTTCGGGTAAGGCGAGTAAGTGGCAACACCATCTTGGAGAATCCCTCATGAACCTCCTATAGTACCCAGCCAAACCTAAGAAGCTCCTCACTTCTGTAACCATCTTAGGACTCTCCCAATCCATCACGGCCTCAATTTTATTAGGATCAACTGCAACTCCATCCGCAGAAATCACATGGCCCAGAAATTTTACTGACTTGAGCCAAAACTCACATTTCGACGGCTTTGCATAAAGCCTTTTCTCTTTCAGCACCTGCGACACAATCTTCAAGTGCTCAGCATGCTCCTCCTCAGTCTTGGAGTAAATCAAGATGTCGTCAATGAAGAAGATCACAAACTGATCCAGGTACGGCTGGAAAATCCTGTTCATGTAGTCCATGAACAGTGCGGGTGCATTGGCAAGTCCGAACGGGATCACCAAATATTCATAGTGATCGTATCTCGAACGAAATGCGGTCTTAGGGATGTCCTCCGGCTTTACCCAAATCTGATGGTATCCAGACCGGAGATCAATCTTGGAATACACGCAAGCACCCCTGAGCTGATCCAGCAAATCATCAATGCGTGGAAGGGGATACTTGTTCTTGATTGTCACCTTGTTCAACTGTCTATAGTCGGTGCACAATCGCATAGTCCCATCTTTCTTTTTTACAAATATGACCGGGGCTCCCCAAGGAGACGTACTCGGCCGAATGAAATCTTTCGCCGAAAGATCCTTGATATGCTTCTTCAGCTCAGCCAACTCCGGTGGCGACATCCGATATGGAGCTAATGAAATAGGCCCCACACCAGGCAATAAGTCAATGGTGAACTTTATCTCCCTCTGCGGTGGAAACTCGGGAATCTCATCGGGAAACACCTCAAGGAATTCCCTCACCACAGGAATGCCAGTGAGATCCTCCTGTGTCCCACTCACCAAACCTCCCAACATGACATAGCCAGATGCCCCTGCTCTCAAGGCCCTCCTAGCCTGCATGACTGAAATGAACGACAAGGAACTGGCTGTGGACCCACTCGGAGACATCACCACTCTCTTGACACAACAATCAATCAATGCACAATTTCTGGACAGCCAATCCATGCCCAGAATAATCTCCAAGTTGGCCATCAGCAATCCTATCAGATCTACCGTGAAATCACGGCCATCCCACTGAAACGCCACATCGCGATGAACAATGGAGGTCAAACATTTTTCTCCGGTGGCGGTGGTCACCTGCATCGGTGGAGAAAGCACAACAATGGGCAACTCTAGCCCCACAGTAATCGGGGTAGCAATAAAAGAATGCGTAGCCCCTGAGTCAAACAAGACATCAATAGCAGAACCACCAATGGTGACGGTACCTCTAACAAGTTCGGAGCTCTGTCCGACTGCTGGCGGTCCAGTGTATACACATGACCAGTGGTAGGTGGCACTGTAGGTGCAACTGTCGGAGGAAGGGGGACCATCTGAAGTGTAACTGCCTGGACTGCAGCAGCTCTCCCCGTAGAAGAAGGGCAATCTCTGGAATAGTGGCCCTCCTTGCCACAATGGAAACAGATCAGCTGGCCCGGAGCACATGGCCCAAAGTGAGTCTTCCCCCACCCTGAGCATCTGGGAGTAGGAGGTCTAGCTGTACTCCCCGGACCCGTAGTCCTCTTGAACTGATTTGGCGCTTGCTTAGCCGCCAACTGCTTTCCCTTACCCTTGTTCCCAAACTTCCTGTCTCTCCAGGAAGTGGAACCACCAGCACCCTGCGGTGCATCAAACTTGGCCTTCTTGGCCTTACTAGCACTGCAATAATCCTCGATGTCACGACACTGCTGCACCAGAGCCCCAAAGTCTCTCGAAGCAGAACTAGCGAGGTGACCAGCAATGTCATTACTAAGTCCCCTAGGGAACTTTGCTTCCAAGAAGACATGAGTAGGTCTCTCCATCCTGAAATGAGCGAACTTGACCAGCTCATTGAACTTGGCCAGGTACTCATCAACAGACAACGAGCCCTGAACCAACCTGTTGAACTCTCCCTGTTTCCTCTCCTGTGCATCGTAGGGAAAGTACCGACCCAGAAAATAGTCCCCGAAGAATGGCCACATCATCCCGTTACCCTGCATCTTGAACACATGTGAGGTGTTCGTTCACCACTCATGGCATCGCCCTCCAGCATATAAGTAGCGAACATCAGCTTCTGTGGATCCGTACACTTCATGACCCGGAAAATCTTGTCCAGCGCCTGAAGCCATCTCGCAGCAGCAATAAGGTCATAGGACCCATCAAAAGTAAGTGGCTTATGCTTACGGAAAGCATTCAGTCGGCGGTCGATCTCATCACGATCCTCAACAAAAACCGGGACGGCCTGCATGGCCCCCGTCAGGTGACTGCCCTCACCCATCTGGCTCTAAGTGTCGTCCTGATGACTAGGTGGCGGTGGTGGCGGTGGAAGTGGTGGAGGACACTGGCCAACAGCAGGACTACCCCTCATCTCCTATAACATGACTCTCATCATAGTCATGATCGCCAGACGGTTGGCCTCCAGTACATCCTCTGTGGTTTTCCTGTCCGCCTCTCAATGACGTCTAGCATAGCCTGGTTTGCCAATCGCATGGCCTCCTAGTCGACTAGTCGAGCCGCCTGCATCTTTGCCAATGCAGCCAGGACAAGATCTGGTTGATCCTCATTATTACCCTGGTTCCTCATTGGCTGTACCATGACTCTGCACAAGTTACACAAAGAATGAGTTGATCAGGCCCACGCCATGTGGTCACATAGGCATTATCATAATACACACCAATCAGAGAGAACACAAGATAGACACACATCAAAGCATCCTAAGTTATTGCAATACATATAGGCTTTTCCCTAGAAAGTGCTCTGATACCATAAAATGTAACACCCCGTATTAACCCGGTTTGTTAACATACTATCGTATTAAGCCACGCTTAATTAAAATGCGGAATAACTTTTTCTTTAATTCAATTATGACGTCATTAATACTTAGCCAAAGTTGATTACTTAATCAATTATCATAAAATATCGCCTGAATGTAAATTGCAAGACAACTAACTGAAATACCTCAATATATAAATAAAGTGAGTATCTAAGTCACAGGACTACAACACATAGCCTGGACAATAATCCTAATTTATTACAATTTTAAATAAAACAAGACATAAACAAGTCTATGTGGCATGGACAATCCCCATGCTCACCAAATAAGGCCACAATGCCCAATAGCAGTCTCAACAGCAACAATAGTATAATAACTAAAGCTAAAATCATAAAAGCAGTAAACATGCATATCCAACATCTAACAGCAATATCTAACTTAGCTCTGGCCTCCTGCCAACCGAGGTCTCAACCCCTGGGTTACCTGAACCTGAAATAAGCATCCCCAAACGTGGGGTGAGATCTCTAAACAAGAAATCTCAGTAAGACAAGGGGTTCTCAAGGATCTTCCACCCCAAGCTCACTTACATGTGCAATATAAGTTCAAAAGTAGTAATTTCCAACATAAGTTCCAAAAGTATGCAGTGCAATAGATATTCATGACATGTGTGTTATTACTATTCTACTGGCCAGAGAAATGCAGGAATACTTCTATTACCCACATAGTAGTACAAGGAACATCGCTTGCACCTCACCCACAACCTCACCATATCGTATGTACTACATACTCAGGCTCACCGTATAGGTGGACACCACATGCATATCATAAAGGCACATTGCATATAACAGCTCAACCGCATTTCCAAGACATCAAAAGCATCTAACACAGCATGCATATAACCATACCCCCATGGGACATGGTGGAACCACAACATGGCTAAACCGAGGACACGAAAACTTACCTTGCAAGCAATCAATCCAAGTCAAGAGTCCACACAGCTCAAGTCCAAGACACAACAGATTACAATTTGTTTAGCCCAATAATTATATTAACAACATTGCTCATAAGCATAAACATAAAGACTACGTTTTTCCTTTTACGATTTATGTCTTACGGCTTCACACAAAGCCACAAGCCCTTAACCCCTTAGGTTCTGACTTAAATAATTAGTTACAGAAGTCCAACTTCATCAAACTAGGGTACACAAACCCATACAAGACCTCTGTATGAACAATAACTCACTGTTCATCGAAAACCCAGAATATCCGGATATATGTCGGGGACATATCCGGATATCAGTATCCGGATATCAGAGACCCCATATCCGAATATCAATATCCAGATACCATATCTGGATATCAATATCCAGATACCATATCCGAATATTTCACGACAGAATGCAGTCCTGCATTTTCACGAAGATATCATCCAAAGGTCCAACATTTACCAATTAAAAACGTGAAAGCATGCATCTTAAATCTGTTTTAGGTCCACATACCAGTTGGTTACTTGTTTATCTCCTTTACATGCAAAGACACATCTTTTACTCAACAAAACTCATGACCCAAGGTTGAACACTTACCCAAGGCTTCAAACTCAGCAAGGGAAGGCTCTTGGAGCTCACTTGAAGCTCCCAAAGATTCTGACTTGTACAGCAAACAAAAATGCTACACCAAGGAGGGACCTTTCTCTACAAAGGTGGCTTCTTGAAGCCACACACCCAAGGAACAAAGGTTCAAACCCCCACAACCAATGAATTCAGCCACTACACACCCAAGAACAACCCACCAACTCAGAATGATTGATCCTCATATTCACCCTACACTCCATTAAGTGTTTAGATGATGAAAGATGAGAGAAAAGGTGAAGACTTGGGAGATTTCCAAGCCAAATGAACAAGAAATGAAGGTGGCAGCAAGGAGAGCTCACACACCAGCAAGAAGTCACGTAGGAGGCTGTAAAATGCCCTAGAAATCTGTGCCATTTAGTATGTATAGGCGGTTTAAGGTTAATCGCACTGTATTAGCGCTAATAGCTACACAAAACATTTTAATCCCAAACTTTGGAATCTTGACCTACTCATTTTTCTATGATTTTTCATATTTTTATTTTATTTTTTGGAACACATTTTCGGTACGCGTTTTTCCATAGCCAGTATCAGTTCTGGCACCAGTTCTCATTATTTTGACTTGAAAATTGTTTTAAAAGTCTTATATATTATTCTAGTAATTATCATACACTTATTATAATTTTCCAGGACACCTCACCGGTACGCATTTATACCGGGTAGCAGAACCGGTATCTGCACTTTTCGCCCGAAAAGCGACTTTCAGCATTATTACTCACTTACTATAATTATTGAGTCTCATAATAATTATTAGGGTCAATTATGGAATTATTTCATAATTCTCACTATTAATTAATTAATTACCTTAATTAGCGGTGCGTGTTCTTACACCACTTGCACCCACCCACAGTCTCACCATCTTGTATGACGCCACATACTCAGGCTTACCGTCAAGGTGGAAACAACACATACATATTATAAGCCATTGCACATATCAGCTCAAAAGCATTTCAAGTATAAAAGCATGTAAACACAGCATGCATATAAACCATCCCCCATGGGACATGGTGGAACCAAACAATGGCTAAACCGAGGTTACGAAAGCTTACCTTGCAAGCTAACAATCCAATGCCAAGAGTCCAATCAAAGCTCAAAGCCCAAACACAGCAGAATCACAATCTGTTTTGGACCAGCAATCATATCAATAACCATAGCTCATAAGCATAAACATAAAGACTACGTTTTCCTTTTACGACTTACGTCTTAAGGCTTTCTACAAAGCCACAAGCCCTTAATCCCTTGATTTTGACTTAGTTATGTTATTACAGAAGTCCCACTTCATCAGTCTAGGGTCCCCCAACCCTTACAAGCCTTCTGTATGAACAGTGCAGCCACTGTTCTTCGAAAACCTAGAATATCTGGATATATGTCGGGGCCATATCCGGATATCATATCTGGATATCACAAGACCTCATATCCGGATATCAATATCCGGATATCATATCCGGATATTTCGTGACAGAATGCAGTTGCTGCATTTCGCGAAGTATCACTTCCAAGGTTGGGTTTTTAACCAATTCCAACGTCCAAGCATGCATTTTTATTCATTTTTAGGTTCATGTTCAGGTTGGTTACTCATTAAGCTCATTAAACATGTCAAGGAACTTCTTTTATCATCAAAAACTCATGATCAAAGGTTGAACCACTTACCCAAGGCTCAAAATAGAGCAAATGATGCTCTTGGAGCTCACCAACAGCTCCTCAATTCTGACCACACACAAGGCACGAAAATGGCACCTCAAAGGTTGGTTCTTTGCACCTAAGGATGGCTCTTTGAAGCTCAAAAATTCATCATCAAAGGCTCTCACCACACTATCACCAACAGTGACTGAACACTCCCCAACCAACAGTGGCTAACACTCCCCAAGGGCCGCTTTCCACACTCACCAATCACATGCACACTCACACTAGGTGTTTTGATGAATAAACCAAGAAGAAAGATGACTTCTAGGCCTTCAAGGTGAAGAGGAAGGCAATGGAACAGTAGGGAGAGGGCTGATCAGCCACCGAGTCACGTAGGAGATGTGTATGGCCTAGGGTTTTGGGCTTAAATGAGTATTTATAGTCACTTAAGTCTTAATCGCACAGTATTAGCGCTAAATGCTATGCTTAGCATTTTAATCCCAAACTTAGGATTCTGAACCTACTCATTTTTCTACGATTTATCATATTTTTATTTTATTTCTCGCAGCACCTTACCGGTACACATTTTTTCATAGCCAGTATCAGTTCTGGCATCAAATTACATTATTTTGACTTGAAACTTGTTTTACTAGTCCTATATAATATTCTAGGAACATTCATGTACTTATTATAATTTTCTGGGATACTTCACTGGTACGCATTTATACCAGGTAGCATAACTTGTATCTGCACTTTTCGTCAGAAAAACGACTTTCAACATTATTACTCACTAACTCTAATTATTAAAGCCTCATAATAATTATTAGGGTCAATTATGGAATTATTTCCTAATTCTCACATTTAATTAATTAATTTCCTTAATTAACGGTGTGGGTTCTTACACCCACAACAAAGCTCAAAACCTCTCAAGAAGTGATTTTTCTCTCTCACCAAGTCTGCTATCAAGTGTTTACAAGATTAGAGAGGAGGAATCAAGTAAAAAGGCGGTGTCTTAGATGATTTCTTGCATAAAATTAAGGCTATAGAGTTGGGTGGAAGAAGGTGGCAGCAATGAGGGAGTGCAATGGTCTATGTAGAGGCTTGTAGAAATCTGAACTAGGTTTATGTGTCTCTCTATTTACATTGGTGTGCCAACTAATCAACAATATTAGTTCTAATAGTTTTGCTAATCATTTATTTACCAAACTTTATATTCTGAACTTAGACATTCTTCTATGAATTATCATATTTTTATTATATTTTTTCGAACACTTCACCGATATGCATTTTATACATAGCGAGTTTTAGTTCTGACATCAATGCTCATTATTTTTACCCCAAACTTGATATCCTTGACCTAGATATTTTTCTAGGAATATTTTTATTTATATTAAAATTTTCAAAATACATCACCTATACACATTTATACTATGTAGTAGAACCGGTATATGCACTTTTAATCAGAAAAGCAATTTAAGCATTATTTGTGCTTCTCGGTAATTATTCTAATCCTTCTACATTTACCAAAGGTCAATTATGGAGTTATTTTCTAAACTCATAATTAATTTATTTAAATTCCTAATTAATTGGTGCGGGTTCTTACAACAAGCGCAAATGGGCTGCTGGTAGGGTGTTCAAAATGCCCTAGGGTTATCTGCCATTTTTTATTTATAACTACACTCACTTAAACTAACAGTATTAGTTCTAATAGCTCTATTAATTATTTTTCTACCAAAATTTCTATTCTTAACCTAGATATTTTTCTAGGAATTATCATATTTTAATTTTAATTTTTTGAGACACTTCACCGGTACGTGTTTTAAACAGCGAAATAACCGATATTAGTTCTGACATCATTGCTTATTATTTTACCCCAACTTGATATTCTTAACCTAGATAATTTTCGAGGAATATTCATATTTTTATTTCTTTTTTCTGATTACTTCTTCGTTATCCATTTATACCGCAAAATACTCAATGTTTACACTTCACTTCATATAAGTGACTTAATATTAATTATTATGCTCTTTCCATATTTATCCAAACTCAATTATAGAATTATTTCCTAAAGTCATAATTAAATTATTTAAATTTCTAATTTAGCGGTGCGGGTTCTTACAGCCACTACCACCTCTGTAACAGCCCGTGTTAACCCGGTTTGTTAACATACTATCGTATTAAGCCACGCTTAATTAAAATGCAGAATAACTTTTTCTTTGATTCAATTATGATGTCATTAACTTTAGCCAAGTTGATTACTTAATCAATTTCATAAAATAACGCCTGTATGTAAATTGTAAGACAACTAACTGAATACCTCATATATAAATATTAAAGTGAATATCTAAAGTCACGGATCTACAACACGTAGTTCGGATAATATCCTGATACATTATCCAACTTTAAATAAAACAAGACATAATCAAGTCCACACAAGCTCAACGCCTTCAAAAAGCTCAATCACAATATGATTAAACAGTAATTCATCATTAATAACCATTACTCAAGTTTACATTAAGTGATTAAGACTTCCCATCTCATTTTAACTTGTTAAAGGCATTTTCTGCAGAAGGTATTCGAATACTCCCCGATGAGTATTCGAATACTTCAGCTCTCCAGAAAGTATCCGAATACTTTCACTCAAGTATTCGAATACCACAAGGTATCCGAATATTTTCCCACTCGTATCCGTATACCACCAAGTATCCGAATACCAAACCCCAAGTATTCGAATACTATTAAGTATTAGACTACTTCTTCAAGGGTAATCGAATACTTTCTTCCCAGAAAGTATCCCAATACTCAAGCAATGAGTATTCGACTACCTGATGAACAAGTATTGGAATACTGCTCGGAAATTATTTGAATACTTCTTCATCAGAATGCAGAAACACGAACTACCTTCTACAAAATCCCAACTTTAAGGGTCCAAACGTGATTAGGAGTCCAAAAACTCCCAAAACAGCTATTCTAAAGCATACTAAGGACCCAGAAACACATTCTTTTTAACAAATGGTTCAAGTTATGATTTTTAACCGATTAAACAAGCTTAAAACCTCAAAATGCACAAAGGGTGTTCATGTTTACCTCCAAGTGCTCAAAACCCCGAAAATGAGACACCCACAGGGTCCTCTACACAGCACCAAGGTTCTGACTTTACCAAGGAACGAAAATGCCTAACAAGCTTGGACCTTTCATCATCAAAATGGTTCCTTGAAGCACTATAGTGGATGAAACAAGTGCCTCTCACAAAAAACCACTAAGTCAGCAACCCCAACCCACAAACAGATCACACAACTCAGAAGTGAAGCTTCACACACCCTCACAAGACCAATAACTCAATGTTTAAAGGTTTAGATGTGAAGAATCCCTTATAAAAATGATGTCTTGAGAGATTTTGTGGAGAAAAGGCCAAGGCTTGGGTGAGGGAGAAGGGAGGCAGCAGCTGAGTTTTTCAAACTCACATAGGGGGTGGCTGAGTATCAGCCTAGGGCTTTGTGCCCTTATGTATATATAGTCACTTAGGGATTAAACGCGCAGAATTAGCATTAATAGCTACGCAAAACATTTTAATCCCAAACTTTGGAATCTTAAACTACTCATTTTTCTAAGATTTTTCATATTTTTATTTTATTTTTTGGAGCACCTTTCCGGTACACACTTTTCCTTAACCAGTATCAGTTCTGGCATCAGTTCTCATTATTTTGACTTGGAACTCGTTTTACAAGTCCTACAAATTATTCTAGTAATTATCATGCACTTATTACAATTTTTCGGGATACTTCACCGGTACGCATTTATACCGGGTAGCAGAACCGGTATCTGCGCTTTTCACCCGAAAAATGACTTTGAGCATTATTACCCACTTACTATAATTATTAAAGCTCATAATAATTATTATGGTCAATTATGGAATTATTTACTAATTATCACATTTATTTAATTAATCTCCATAATTAGCGGTGCGGGTTCTTATAACCTCTATCATCATTGCCACCATAGCAACCATCACCATTATAATCCCAACCCCAACCAATTTCAATTCTGTCATCACTGCGGCCTCTTCTGTTGCAGCCGCCACCACCACCATATACAACCATTATTGCTGCCATCACCCTGCCGCTGCCTTCAACACCGCCTCCACCACAGCCAAATCTGCTCCCATGATTTGTATAATTAAATGTCCTTTTTAGTGATTTTATGGATGAAAAGTACCTTTTAATTTTAACATCCAAATAATATATTTAGTAAAAGTTTTTTTTGATGTACTACATCCGAATGCAAAATAACTATACCTTTTGTAAAAAGTACTTTTTAAATTAGTAAGGTATAAGAAGTATTTTTTTAAAAGTTCATCCAAACGAACCCTTAGTCTTTCATGTTTTACATTCATTAGAAGTCTTGATCAAACTTGCTAATAAATTATAGCTATTTGATACAAATAGGATCAATATTGATCAATATTGATCCGTCGATAATAAAGACTTTTCTAGTAGTGAATGACTAATAATGAGCGTAAGACTTAATACAATAACCTTTTATATATGTATAGTCCTACTTATATCCTGTCTACAACTGAATTACAATAACCTTTTATATCCATGTGATGGCTCTTAATCCAATTATAAGTATTTTAGAATATATGCATTTTATGGTAAGTAGTTGGCCAATTTGTAAGAGTTGTGTAATTCTACATCAAATGATGAATGCCGTGCCCTTGCCCTGTGACCAGGAAGATATTGCAGTCTGCTACTATCTCCATGATACAATTGCAACAGTTGAAGTGGGGATCAAATATCATCATGATATGCATTCACTGTAGGTCATCAATTCAACCTCATATATAGATCTCATGTTAAACAAGGCTTTATAGAATGGAAATTCGCAATGGCATGAGGGAAAGCTGGAAGACAAGAAAAATATAAGAGAATTTTATAAGCTAAAGCTATGTAAGAACTCGGTACTAAACTAATAATTAGTCTGAAGTACTAGTTATTACAATACCATTATTGTATGTTAACATAAAAACATATAGGACTTCGTGTTTTTTCCTCAGCAATTGGAATATAAATTAAGACTAACACTATGATTAGTTCGCTGGTATAGCCCGTTTAAGAACACAGAAATTGAAAGTGCAATTATATGGATCCCAGTGGAATCCGATCTCATCCCCTTTCTTGAGCTCTCTTCTCCTAACAAAATCTTGGTTCCACTTTCCAATAAGAACATAGCTCTTGGATGAAGACCATCGCTTCAGAACGAGTTGGTGCATGGATTTGGTATCTATGTCCCGAACTTTAACTGGGGTTCCTTCATCAGTTTCCGCGGCTCTTGCATGATCAACTTCCAACATAGGCAAAATCTGTTTCTTTACCAAATCTGCAGCCAACAAGAGTCTGCTCAAGATTCCAAGATCACTATCAGTCAGTGTCTTCTTGATCGTCCACGGGTCGTCGTAAAGCTTCAGTGTGGTGGAGACTCCCTTGTGCTTCTCTTCTTCGTTTTTGTTGCTGCACAATCTTCTCCTTGACGTCCTCGAGGTAGAGCCTTCACAACTGGTAGATTTTCTCTTCTTCTGACACTGCTCCCTTTCATCTGAAGGGTTACTCATGTTGAAAGTAGAAGAGGAAAGACAATTTGGATGGTATTTGTGACTGTAAACTGGTAAAAAAAGGTTAAAACTTAAAATGGGTTTGATAGCTACTGCAATTTGAGAAGAGTTTTTACCCTACTGCAATTCCTTCTGCATTTAGTATACCAAAGTATTTATGAATGGGAATGAAGGCTCATTTGCTATTTTTTTTCTTCATATAAATGGACTTCCTTCGTCTTTGTTATAGCCTGTTCGAAAGGCACATCTTATTTCCTTTTCAATAGTATCAAATGGGATAAGAATATCCAAAGTCATAGAACTTCCCTTTTATGTAGTCTTTTTCTGCGCAAACAAAAAGCTGAAATTCTCTCTTTTTTGTTATTTGCTTCTTTTTCCTTCCTTTTCTATTGGTTAGTTTTGAACTTATATTCCCTTTTATGGGATGAGGATTGTCGTAATAAATAAATTCCACCCCCAATTTTTAAAGAAAACATAATGCATTCCTTGCTCATAAGAAGGAAAAAAAATCACTTAATAATAAGTAGTAGCGGACACAGGAAAAGTTTTCTGCACATTTAATGGTGGGGTTTGGGGTAGCGCCCCCCGTTATTTTTTTTTTTGCAATCAATCCTCTTTTTTTATAAAAAAGAAAAAGGAAATAAAGGATAAGAGACCATGAGAATGAGAACGTGACAGTGACACGAGAGAAAGAATAAGTTTTCTCTCTAATCAATTTGTGTTGTTACGTTATTTTAATCATCTTCGTACGTTACTACGTTGCTAACTAATATAAGAATAAATATCATTTTTGATCCCTAACAAAAAATTCGGTTCACACTTTAGTCTATTATAAAAAAAATTAGTCACCTGATCCATATGAAATTCAAAGTGGACCAATTTTGATCTTTTTGAGGGTCTAATGTAGGCTTTGTTAAAATTTATGAGGGATTACGATTTTAACTAAATTGATATACTTAAAAATTTTTAAGGACCTCGAGACTAATTTTTTTTTGTAAGGAATTAAAATAGGAACCATATTTTTTGTTAGGGACTTAGAAGTATATTTACTCTTAATATATATATTGAACCAAGATACAAACAAACACAAAAAAAAAAAAAAAAAAAAAAAAAAACTGAAGTAAAATTTTTTATGACCCCACTTGGCGGGCAAATGCCTGCAAGTGGGTCCGCCCCTGATAATAAGAACTAACCCATAAAACAATTATTTCTTACCATTAAACACGTGGATAAACTAGGAGGGGATTGATTGTTTCAGCTTAACAATAGTTTTGTTAAGACTTGGTAGAGAAGTTTTGCTTCTCATATGGTCTTACAGAACTCGAATCAAATTATTCAAATAATCCGGGTACCTATGGTAATATTAGAAAGAATGGAAAAAGCAACTATTTCTTAACCATGGTCCCATGGCTTAAATTTTCAATTGATTTTCCTTTTTGTATTGGTTAGTTTCGAATTTATATTCCGTTTCATGGGAAGGAGATTTTCAGAATAAATTAACTCCACACACAAATTCGATGAAACATGAAACATAATGTAGTACTTGTAGCTCAGAAGAAAAAAAAAAAGCAATTATTTCTTAACGAAGTTGCCATGCAATTTTTAATTGAGATGAGTGGGTCTTGCTTTTGAATTTTCTTCTCCTCTTGCAAATCTGTCATTCACCCTGGGTCGTTTTTCTTATCTATACAAACGCACTTGATTCTCTTTTGTCTATTTAGGAGCCTTGCTTTCGCGTTCGTCTGATCGAAGTGGATCGTCATTAAAAGTGAATTGGGGAGAATTTTATCATCCTTATAATTCTACCGACTCCGATTTAAATTTTTCAGCGTTTCACCAGATACCTTATGATTTATTTTTATTTTAAAAAAAAATAACGTTTTGGATCTCCAACCGGTTTGGAATTCTTAGCCTGAATGTTCCTCATCGTCTTCCGTGACGAAAAGTTGACATTCATAAAGAGCATAAGAACGTAATGGCAGGTTACTCTACATTATTATATTGATAAGACGGAGTCAGAGAGAGAAGAAAAATAGGGAATAGAATCTGTCTAGGGCAGTTGAGAAGAAAGAAGAAAGAATCAATAGAAGCTATGGACCATATGCTAGACACAATGAATGGAACTTACATAGAATCAAACTACAACTTTTGAGTACGGTTCATGCAAACTCACCTAAACTTCGGGTAATTCTATACTCACAAAAATTAGGTTAACAAAAACACAAAACATTTTGTGTCATTAGATTTCTGTTTGAATCCAAAAGAGAACAGTTTCAATTCTTAATAGATTAGGGTATCCATGACAATGGCAACAACATGCATCGTTAAATTAGGAATTTAATTAATTTAAATAATTAATTATGAGTTTAGAAAAAAATTTCATAATTGACCTTGAATAATTATTAGAAAACTTAAATAATTATAGTAAGTGCTTAATAATATTGAAAGTCATTTTTCTGACGAAAAGTGCAGATACCGGTTCTGCTTCACGGTATAAGTGCGTATCGATGAAGTGTCCCGAAAAATGATAATAAGTGTGTGAATATTCCTAGAATAATATTTAGGACTGGAATAAAAAGTTTGAAGTCAAAATAACGAGAGTTGATGCCAGAACTAATACCGACTGCGTGAAAACGCGTACCGGAAAAGTGTTGCGAGAAATTAAAATTAAAATATGAAAAATCTTAGAAAAATGGAAAGGTTCAGAATATGAAATTTGAGATTAAAATAATAAATGTAGCTATTAATACTAATATTGTGCGATTAAAACTTAAGTGGACTATATAAGGACTTGGCACAAAGACCTAGGTCGAAAATTCCCTCCTCCTACATGACATATCTGAACTCTTGAGAGGCATCCATCTCCCTTCACCTTCTTCCCTCCATTGAAGCTCCAAGAGAGCACCTTTTTCCTTACTCTCTTCACAAAAATCCCTTGTGTGAGTGTGCTCTAGCCTTGGGTGGTTGAAAGATCACTCATTTTTGAGTTGTGGGTTTTGTTTTGAGTGAGAGAGCTCCTGACTTTGAGGTTGTATGGTGTGGGAGCCATTTCCATGTCATTTGTGGTTTCAAGAAGCGACCTTTGAAGGAAAAGGACCTTGCTTTGTGATCAAATTTGTGGTTTGTCTAATCTGAATTATTGAGGCAAATTTGAGAGCTCCAAGAGCACATATTTCTACTGTTTTGAGACCTCCATAGGTATACCATGATCATTCCTCTTAAAATCCAT
The DNA here is from genome assembly GCA_032173675.1 of Gastrolobium villosum. Lineage (NCBI taxonomy): Eukaryota > Viridiplantae > Streptophyta > Magnoliopsida > Fabales > Fabaceae > Gastrolobium > Gastrolobium villosum. The sequence continues at coordinate 51,998 of JAVKPL010015643.1, forward strand.
GATTTTAGTTTGTTTAAGTCACCAAATGAGGGAACTTTGATTAATTAAGTTAAAAGTGGTTAATCTATGCATGTTTAATGCTTTGGAACTTCTGTTTTTGAGAAAAACCAGACCTTGAACCTTGGGGAAGCATTTTGGCCTCGGATTATGCGGAATTTTTCAGCAGAATTCTGTTCTGAATGCGTGGGAATAGATTCCCTTCCGTTGGGAATCGATTACCAAGTTTGGGAATCGATTCCCTTCTGTTGGGAATCGATCACCCAGGGCAGGAATCGATTCCCATTGGTTGGTAATCTATTTCTACCTGTTAGAATGACCAGAAACCAGTTTTTATTGCGTGGTAGAGCCCTCATTTGGGCATGAGACCCTAGGAATTCAGTGTTACTGTTGTGAAACGTTAATACCTTTAATGGTGGGGCTTTATGTTTAATAATTGTAAATTAGAAAGGATGAAAACGAAAGAGAAGACCTTGTTTAATGGTTATGAAATTAAGATTCTGAATATTAAATTGTGTATTCATAACGAACAGATTGCAATTGACTTTTGGTGAGACTGTTGGGTTGCCTGTTGTTACCGAGCCTCTGGATAGAGATTTTGGCGTTTCAGGTAAGCTTCAGGTCCTCGGATTGATCTGTTGCTTGTTCCACCGACATCCATGGGAGGGTGGTTTATATGCATGTATGTTTTTATGAAAGATGAAATATGCACTGATATATGCCTGAGATATGAAATTCAACTGTTGATGTAATGTATGAATGTGATGTTGATTACTTACACGATCAGGCTGCGACTCTGGTGAGTAAGGCATAAGGCTGCGACCCTTATATTTAGATAGGTCGCAGACGTTCATAAACCCTATCATGTTCCCTGGCTAGTCGAACCGCAATTGCATACTGTAACACCTCGTATATATCCGGTAATGTTATCATTTCATCGTATTAAGCTGCGCTTAATTAAAATTGCGGAATATCTTTTTCTTTCCAATTATGACGTCATTATCGTTACCATGTTGAATTACTTAATTCATTTTCATAAAATATTGCCTGTATGTAAATTGCAAAATGTAACACCCCGTGTTAACCCGGTTTGTTAACATGCTATCGTATTAAAATGCGGAATAACTTTTTCTTTAATTCAATTATGACGTCATTAACCTTAGCCATCTTGATTACTTAATCAATTTCATAAAATAATGTCTGTACGTAAATTGCAAGACAACTAACTGAAATACCTCATATATAAATAGTAAGTGATTATCTAAGTCACAGGACTACAACACATAGCCTGGACCAAAATCCAGATACTTTAATACAACTTTAACTAAAAGAAAGCATACTCAAGTCTATGTGGCATGGACAAATCCCATGCTCACCAAAATCGACACAATGCCCAACAATAGTCTCAACATAATAATAATAGCGAAAAACATAACAGCAATCAACACCCAGCATCTAACATGTCAGCACATCACATTAATATCTAACTCAGCTCTTGCCTCCTGCCACCTGAGCCCTCAACATTACCTGAACCTGAAATAAGCATCCCCAAATGTGGGGTGAGATCTCTAAACAAGAAATCTCAGTAAGACAAGGGGTCCTCAAGGATCTTCCACCCCAAGCTCACTTACATGTGCAATATAAGTTCAAAAAGCAGTATTTCCAATATTAGTTCCAAAACTATGCAGTGCAACAGATATTCGTGCCATGTGTGTTTATACTATCTACTGGCCAGAGAAATGTAGGAATACGTCTAAACCCACATGAGTACAAGGAACACTGCTTGCACCTCACCCACAGCCTCACCTTATCGTATGTACTACATACTCAGGCTTACTGTAAAGGTGGACACCACATTGCATATCATAAAAGCACATTGCATAAAATAGCTCAACAACATTTCCAAATATCAAAAGCATGTAACACAGCATGCATAAACCACATCCCCATGGGACATGGTGGAACCACAACATGGCTAAACCGAGGACACGAAAACTTACCTTGCAAGCAATCAATCCAAGTCAAGAGTCCAACCACTCTCAAGTCCAAACACAGCAGTATCACAATCTGTTATGGACCAATAATATGTCATTAAATATGCATCACAAGCATATAACTTAAAGACTAGGCCTTTCCTTTACGTTTTACGTCTTAGGGCTTCCAACAAAGCCATAAGCCCTTAATCAAATGATTCTGACTTAGTTCATTAATTACAAAAGTTCAAATTCCTTAATCTAGGGTCCTCAAACCCCCAATAGCCTACTGTTCACACAGCACAGCTACTGTTCTGCGAAATCCCCGAATATCCGGATATTCCTTGGGGCATATCCGGATATGCAATACCCAGGTATCACACTGACAATATCCGGATATACCATATCCGGATATGCAGATCCCATATCTGGATATGAATATCCGGATACCATATCTGGATATCGATATCCGGATATCTGTTCGACAAATATCCGGATATCTCACGATAGAATGCAGTTTCTGCATTTCCTGAATATCCACTCCAAAGATCTAACTTTTAACACTTAATTACATTAAAGCATGTCTCTTTAATATGTTTTACGTTTATAGTCAGATTAACCTCTTGTTTACTCATTAAACATGGCAAGATATCAACTTTAAACATCAAAACTTAAGATCAAAGGTGGCAAAGCTTACCAAAGCTTAAAACAGAGCAACAATGGCTCTTGGAGCTCACAAATGGACCTTCAAAGTTCTGACTTTGGTCCAGAACGAAAATGGACAACCAAGGTTGGTTCTTTCTCCAAAAAGGTGGCTTCTTGGACCACAACCAACAAAGCATAATCTCACACACCACTCAAACTATGAAGTCAGCCCCACTACTCCAACGAACAGAGGTTAAACAACCAGAAAAGACTCCCACTCCCCTTCACAAGACCAACACTAACTCAACAATGGTGTTTTAGAGAAGTTTTCATGGAGAAAGATGGCTCATTGGTCACAAAATGGAGAAGAGAAGCCAAGGGAAAGGAGGGGGCTGCTCAGCTGAAGGAAGTTCACGTAGGAAGCCAATATGGCCTAGGTTTTTGTGCAAAAGATGCATTTATAGCCACTTATGGCTTAATCGCGCAGTATTAGCCTTAATAGCTACGCAAAAGATCTTGATCCCAAACTTTAGAATCTAAACCTACTCATTTTTATAAGATTTTTCATATTTTTATTTTATTTTTCGGAGCACCTTTCCGGTACGCGCTTTTCCATAGCCAGTATCAAATCTCATTATTTTACCTTGAAACTTGTTTTACAAGTCCTACATATTATTCTAGTAATTATCATGCACTTATTATAATTTTCCGGGATACTTTTCCGGTACGCATTTATACCGGGTAGCAGAACCCGTATCTGCACTTTTCTTCTGAAAAGCGACTTTCAGCATTCTTACTCGCTTACTATAATTATTTAAGCCAAATAATAATTATTAACGTCAATTAGGGAATCATTTCCTAATTTATCATAATAAATTCATTAATTACCTTAATTAGCGGTGTGGGTTCTTACACAAAACAACTACTGAAATACTTCAATATATAAATACAGTGAGTATCTAAGTCACAGGACTACAACATATAGCCTGGACAAACATCCTGATACATTAATACAACTTTAATCAAAACAAGACATAACCAAGTCTATGTGGCATGGACAAACCCCATGCTCACCAAATAAGGCAACAAAGCCCAACAGCATTCTCAATCAGCAACAACAATATAATAACTGAAGCTCGAAACATAAAAGCAACAGGCATATCCAGCATCTAACATGTCAGCATATAACAGCAATATCTAACTCAGCTCTGGCCTCCTGCCACTATGGGTCTCAACCCCTGGGTTACCTGAACCTGAAATAAGCGTCCGCAAACGTGGGGTGAGATCTCTAAACAAGAAATTTCAGTAAGACGAGGGGTCCTCAAAGCTCTTCCACCCCAAGCTCACTTACATGTGCAAATATAAGTTCAAAAGCATATTTCTGATATAAGTTCCAAAAGAGTGTAATGCAGCAAATATCATGTTATGTAGGTTATACTATTCTACTGATCAGAGAAGTGTAGGAATACATCTATTACCCACGCAGTACCAGCTCATGCTGTACCTACCCCAAAGGAATCACCCCATGGCATCCCTTTAAGGCAAACACCACATAAATATCACACAACAATTGCACTTAACAGCTCCATAGCATTTCAATAAAATAGTAAATGGTGACTTCTACACCCACCACCCAACCAGCACCCTCCCTTCCCCAAAACAATGACACAAGTTCAGAAACTAAAAGACTCAACCCTCCCAAACCTCACTACCAAGTGTTTAACAAGAAACAAGAAGAAGAATCAAAGGAAAAGAGGTCATTTGATGGTTCATCAAGCAAGGAATGGTCAAGGAGAAGGTGGGAAGTAAGAGACACACTCTCAGCAGCCAACTTCACGTAAGAATTCTGCACAATCAACCTACAGTTGTGTGCTAATAAGCATATATATAACAGTTTATCATTTAACGCGGAGTATAAGAATTAATAGCTACGCAAAACACTTCAATCCCAAACTTTGGAATCTTAACCTACTCATTTTTCTAAGATTTTTCATATTTTATTTTATTTTTCAGAGCACCTTTCCGGTACGCGCTTTTCCATTTCCAGTATCAGTTCTAGCATCAGTTCTCATTATTTTGACTTGAAACTCGTTTTACAAGTCCTACATATTATTCTAGTGATTATCATGCACTTATTATAATTTTTCGAGATACTTCACCTGTTCGCATTTATACCGGGTAGCAGAACCAGTATCTGCTCTTTTCGCCCGAAAAGCGATTTTAAGCATTATTACCCACTTACTATAATTATTAGAGCCTCATAATAATTATTAGGGTCAATTTTGGAATTATTTCCTAATTCTCACATTTAATTAATTAATTTCCTTAATTAACGGTGCGGGTTCTTACATTCACCCCACCTTTTTAAGGATTTTGTCCTCAAAATCAGAAACATACCTGCCTCGAAGCGTGGAATACTGACGGAGAAGCTCGTCCTCGCTCCCAGAATTACCCTTCAGGAATTCTGCCTGTTCATCGTATTTTGACCATCGAAATGATCTTGCTCCTTAGTTGCTTCTCGCCACGATCAAGAAATTAAAGTGGTACGACGGGAAATCTCCAGTTTCTCCCGAACCTCCACAACATCTGATTGCACCACGTGCGAAGGATCCGCTACAAACTTGCGAAGTTGAGACACGTAAAACACGTCGTGGGTGTTGGCCAAGTTCGGAGACAAGGCAAGCCGGTAGGCAACAGGTCCTATACTACCACGTAACTGGTATGGCCCGATGAATCGCGGCTCAGCTTCCTCACTCCGAGTGCCCGAATAACACCGATGACAGTGAAAGTTTCACAAACACGTGCTCACCCTTACTGAACTCCAGTGAACGATGCTTAACATCAACGTAGTTATCTTGACGACTCTGCACCTGCTTCAACTTTCCTCTAATCATCTGACTCGGCAGATGGTAACTTGGACCAGGTCCAAACCAAGCAATTCTTTATTTCCAACCTCAGACCAACAGGTAAGAGCTCTACAACTCCTACCAAACAGTGCCTCGTAGGGCTCCATGCCCGGTCTAGCAAGGAAACACACAAAAGCACACAAACTCAACCGATGCCAGGTTCCTATCCCATGCTGGGCTCTGCACCGAGATGCAAGCCCTCGACATCTCCTCCAAGATCTGGATGGTCCGCTCAGCCTGTCCAACAGTCTGAGGGTGATAGGCTGCACTCAGTAGCAACTGAGTCCCTAAAGCTCTCTGCAGCGCTTCCCTGAACTGAGATGTGAACTTTGGGTCCTTAACCCAGATGATACTCTCGGGCACCCTGTGAAGCCTCACAATCTCACGAACAATAGTTTGGCCAACTACTTTGACGAGAAGCTCACCTTTACCGAAAGAAAGTGGACAGACTTTGACAGTCTGTCCACAATGACCCACATAGAGTCAAGACTAGCTTGAGTCTAAGGCAAAACCCATCACGAAGTTCATGGAATACTTTCCCACTTCCACTGCGGTACCTTAAGAGGTTGAAACTTACCAATGACTCCTGGTTTTCAATCCTCATCCTCTCGCATAATGACAATGGACATGCATCAACAGTGCCCTTCCTCATCCCAAGAAACACTGTCTTGGTTCTTCTCCAACAGTTCGTTCTCGATTCTCCAAGTCTCGATCTCGAGAAGTGCACCCCCAAACAAAGAGGTCACCGACAAAACTCGAAGTTCACAATGACATCAAGATGTCATCCGATCTCTGGGATCATCAGTCATTCCCTCAATAGAGGTGACCTACGCCACACTCTCATACACACAACATACAAGTGAGTTTGGTCCTATTCCATGACTCTAACCTCAACAAGGCTAACAATTTATAAACAAATCCTCCAACTAAATTCATATTCATTTTATAGTATGAAAACATAATCATGTTCATTTCAACCAACCCATGTTAGTTAACAGACCCATTAACAAAGTATTGTACCTTAGTTCACGTACACCTGCAAAATTTTCAATTTCAATAACATAATAAACCAAGAATTCTATATAACGAAAGATGTAATGATATACCTCAATCTCCATGGTATCTGCAAAATCAAGAGTCGGTCAAAGGTGAAACAACATTGATATATTACCACAGTTCATCGTACTTAATTCATGCTTAACACTATCGCTGGTGTTAACATGCCAACTACTCATGATACATACAATAATCAACATAAAATCCTAGAGTCATGGAGACCACTCAACTCACCAGCTACTTGTACATGCACAAAACTCGCATATACAAGAACACCCTTGGCCTTTGCCACAAGCTCCCGGTGTTACACACTCGGTTTATCTAAAGAGAAGTTCCAATTCTCGAACAGAGCACCATCGCGATTAAGTAATGGCGTAAGGCATCTTGCATTATGTAACAGCCCGTGTTAACCCGGATTGTTAACATACTATCGTATTAAGCCATGCTTAATTAAAATGCGGAATAACTTTTTCTTTAATTCAATTATGACGTCACTAACCTTAGCCAAGTTGATTACTTAATCAATTTCATAACAAAATGCCTGTATGTAAATTACAAGACAACTAACTAAAATACCTCATATATAAGTATAAAGTGAGTATCTAAGTCACAGGACTACAACACATAGCCTGTACCAAAATCCTGATACATTAATACAACTATAACTTAAACAAGACATACTCAAGTGTATATGGCATGGACAAACCCCATGCTCACCAAATAAGGCACAATGCCCAACAACAGTCTCAACAGACAATATCATAACAATAAGCTCAAAGCCGAAATGGCAAACAGGTTCCAGCATCCAATCATAACATCATATCAGCATAAGCAGCATAAACATAAATCAACTAAGCTCTGGCCTCCTGCCACTAGGAGTCTCAACCCCTGGGTTCCCTGAACCTGAAATAAGCGTCCCCAAACGTGGGGTGAGATCTCTAACAAGAAATCTCAGTAAGACAAGGGGTCCTCAAGGATCTTCCACCCCAAGCTCACTTACATGTGCAATATAAGTTCTAAAAGCAGTAATTTCCGGTATAAGTTCCAAAAGTATGCAATGCAACAGATATCCATGACATGTGTGTTATCACAATTCTACTGGCCAAAGAAAATGCAGGAATACGTCTATTACCCACATAGTAGTACAAGGAACATCGCTTGCACCTCACCCACAGCCTCACCATGTCGTATGCGTCACATACTCAGGCTTACCGTATAGGTGGACACCACATGCATATCATAAAGGCACATTGCATATAACAGCTCAACAATATTTCCAAAACATCAAAAGCATGTAACACAACATGCATAAACCATCTCCCCATGGGACATGGTGGAACCACAACATGGCTAAATCGAGGACACGAAAGCTTACCTTGCAAGCAATCAATCCAAGCCAAGAGTCCAACAACTCTCAAATTCCAAACACAACAGTATCACAATCTATTATAGACCAATAATATATCATTAAATATGCACCATAAGCATACAACTTAAGGACCACGTCTTTCCATAACGCTTTACGTCTTAAGGATTCCAACAAAGCCATAAGCCCTTAATCATATGATTCTGACTCAGCAAATGAATGTTGATATGCAACTTCTTAAAGATATCCAAAAATCTTGCATAATGCTATTTCTGGATTTCTTGCTTCAACCTCTGAGGATAGGGAACTTTAGCATATGGGGACAAGTTAATGGGCTGATCTTGCTTGTTAGCAATTTTCTTCTTCTCCCACTTCATCATCTTCTTAGGTGAAGAGTTATTTTCAACTACCACCTCATCTTTTTTCTTATATTCCTTCAATGTTTCTTTTTCATCATCATCCACTTCATCCTCAACAATTACTTCTTCTTCATCCTTCTTGCCTTCCACTTTCTTCTGAACCGGTTGAAGCACAAGCCCACTTCTTGTAGTAATAGATTTGCAGTGCTCCTTTGGATTCACCATTGTATCACCAAGGAACTTGCCCTGTGACCTCTCAGATATCTGCCTTGATAGCTGACCAATCTGTGTCTCCAAATTTCGGATGGATGCTTCCTGGTTTATGAATGAAGTTTTAGTTTCTTGCATGAATGCGGAAGTTTCTTCTCTGAAAGAATTTGACCCTTGAATGAAATCTTGAGTAGTCTTAGATAACTGGGCAAAAGCTTTCTCCCATGCAGAAGTATCTCCTTGCTGTGATGAATGTGGTGGAGGAGGATGCAATGGAGGATTTAACTGATGGTTGGAACTGTAACTGAACCCAGGGTGTTGATTCATGTTCTTCCATGGTGGCACATACAGATCTCACCCTTGGGTGTTAGGGTTCTTCTGATCATACCATACTCCATTAACTTCAGTTTGTTCAGCAGATACCCCATAATCACAATCATCTGTTACATGGCTTTTCCCACAAATTGCACACACACAGTTAGAGTCCACATAAGCAACCTTTTGAGAGGATAGTTGCTTAGTAAGAGCATCCAACTGTTGTTGTTGCTCTTTTTGAGTTTGCATCAACTGATCATTCTTGGCTAGAAGAGCATCATACCCATCCAACTGAATGATTCCTGTTCTTTTATCAGCCACTGGAGCATTGTCAAATTCCTAAGATGCCAAAGATTCAAATATGTCAAGGGCTTCCTGAGGAGTCTTGGTTGTCAATGACCCACCAGCAGTGGCATTCACCAATGTCCTAGTATTAGTAGTCATCCCTTGTAGAAAGATTGCTGCCTAATTCTACACTTCAATCCCATGTTGTGGACATTTCCTCAACAATGTCTTGAACATTTCCCATGCCTCATAGATGGACTCTGACTCCTTCTGCTTGAATCCTGTGATCTCATCCTTCAACTTTGCCCTCTTGGATGCTGAAAAGAATCTGGCCAAAAACTTGGTCTGCAGATCTTCCCAAGTAGTAATACTTCCTTGTGGCAGTGACTGTAGCCATCTCCTGGCATCATCCTTCAGTGAATGAGTAAATAGCCTCAACAGAATGGCATCTCTGGTCACTCCATTGATCTGCACTTGTTCCAGCAAACTGTTCCTTCTGCACCAATTGTACTAGTGCAGGCTTCAATTTGAAATTGTTGGGCTCCACAGTAGGTCTAACCACACTTCCAATGGGTGGAATGACAGCAGGAGTCATGTAATCTCCCAATGTCCTCTGTGGTGGTTGCACATGATTTTCCGCCATAATTTCTTCCTGTACTGTAGTACTTGGTTCACCATTTTCCAGCACTTGCCTTCTTCTGGCTACCCTTCTATTCCTTCTAATTGTCCTTTCTAATTCTGGATCAAACAACAAAGAGTTTTGATCAGTAGTACCTCGCATACACCAGAATTACCAGAGAACAAAAATTCATACAAAAAAAAAAATTAAAATGCTAAAAAATAAAAGATTCAGTCTCAACAACTAATAGTATTTGTCAATGTTGAACATCAAATCCCCGGCAACGGCGCCAAAAGCTTGTTGTCAGATTAGCAAGTGCACTAGTCATACAAGTAATAAAATGATAAGTAAAGATCGTTCCCATGATGATTTGTGTCAAGCACTGACTAACAAGATGTTATTGAGTTAAATCAACCGAAAAGTTCTGAATTGCATGGATTTCTTGTCACCAGAAATTTATATTGCATAAAATTAAAGAATTGCTGAACAAATAAAATATGAATATAACTTAACAAGTAGTCAGATGTCAATTTCCCTCAAGCATGAACTTATGGATGAATCAATTTCCATAATGAATTATCTACTATATGATGTTAATCAACCTTTTACGTATCATCAGGATGTAATGTCTTACTACCTTGATAGACACATTAATCAGAAACCCCAATGTCTTGGTGATTCCTTTCATAATACATGCATTAATTACTAAGGTCTTAAGATTACACTAGTATCAAAGCATCAATGTCTTGACTACTAAAACACTAATGATAAAGTTGTCAACTATAGAACAATGTAAACATGTCTGTTCTACACTATTCCCTTAACATGAAGAATTGATCAAGAAAACTTCATACAAATCACATAATAGAGAAACAAAATATCTAATTATCCATTCATAAATTCACACTTGAGTTCCATTGAATCAGACTACAAAGGAATCTACTCAGACATAATTGAAATAAAGACAAGATAAGAAGAAAGATCAAACTCCATTGTCATGATAGTAAGTCTTCAATCTTCAAGTGCAATTACATATGAAACACTAACAACTACTCCTAAGAATTTGGAAAGTAAGAGAGAGAAGTCAGATCAGATGATCTGATGTAGGAGAGAGAGATATGGTAGAGAGATATTTCAGAAAATGTGAAGGCCTTTGCCTTTTATAGTGTTACAAATTCTGCTGAAAAATGACATGGGCGCTAAAACGTTCTTGATGGACATTATAACGTTCAGGCTTGATGCTTGTCCAACTGCTTTTAACTGCATTGAGCGCTAAAACGTTCTTGATGGGCGTTTTAGTGTCCATGGCTGGCAGATTCCCAACTGCTTTTAACTGACTCCTACGCTAAAACACTTGATTTGAAAGTTTTAGCATCCGAGACCAGAGTCTTTTCCCACATAAGGGCGCTAAAACGTTTGATCAGGAGGTTTTAGCGCCCAAGACCCGAAACTTTTCCAACAGTAGCGCGCTAAAATGTTCTGTGTGGACGTTTTAGCGCTGAGCACCAGAAACTTTCGCTCTTAGTTTGCAGCAACGCGCTAAAATGTTCTGTGTGGACGTATTAGCGCTCAACACTTAGGCATTCTCCCTTTCTCCAAAATCTTCTTCCTTCTCTCTGCTGCTTTTTGGGCTTCCTTTCCCTACAAGACAGTGTAAATTTTCAACAAAGCTTTCAGAACTTGCACTTGAGGGATTTCCAGGACATTAACCTCTTTTTCATCTAATTAATCACACAAATTGATACTAATTTATGCTGAAAAACTTGATGAACTAGGGGTTTATCAAGGCGCAAGTGCAAAGAGAGTGCCTTGACTTTGTGAAGAACCAAGACGGTGTGTATTGGAATGAGGATGGGTTGCTGTTGTTCCATAAGAGGGTTGTAATCCCTCGAGGGCCATTGACTGAGGAGGTTATGACAGAGGCTCATAAGGGCCAGTTTACTATCCACCCTGGTGCGACAAAAATGTACCAGGACTTAAAGAGTAATTTTTGGTGGCCGGGCATGAAGAAAGACATAGCGGTCTACGTGTCCAAATGTTTGATATGTCAGAAGGTGAGGATTGAGCACCAGAAGCCTTCTGGTAAGCTTCAACCTTTGGAGATACCACAGTGGAAGTGGGAGAGCATTTCCATGGATTTCGTTGTGGGTTTACCGAAGACTCACGCGGGTTGTGATTCTATCTGGGTCATTATGGACAGGCTGACGAAGTCTGCCCATTTTCTTCCAGTGAAGGTGAGCTCCACTACAGAGCAGTTGGTCAAGCTTTAAGTCCGCGAGATCGTGAGGCTTCACGGGGTGCCCGAGAGTATCATCAGTGATATGGACCCGAAGTTCACATCTCGGTTCTTGGAGGCGCTGCAGGAGGCTTTTGGTACGTAGTAGAGATTGAATACCGCCTATCACCCTCAGACTGATGGACATGCTGAGCGGACCATCCAGACATTGGAGGACATGTTGAGGACTTGCACGTTGGAGCAGGGCTCAGCATGGGATAGGTACCTTCCGTTGGTGGAATTTTCGTGCAACAACAGTTTTCATGCTAGCCTGGGCATGGCACCCTACGAAGCATTGTATGGTAGGAGGTGTCAGACTCCTACCTACTGGTTTGAGGTTCGAGATAAAGAGCTTTTTGGATTGGAATTTGTCCAAGATACTACACAGCAGATCCAGATGATCAGAGAAAAGTTGAAGCAGGCGCAGAATCGCCAGAAGAGCTACTATGATGTCAAGCATCGTCCACTGGAGTTCAGTGAGGGTGAGCACGTGTTTGTGAAACTTTCACCTGTCACTGGTGTTGGTCGGGCCTTGGGAGTGAGGAAGCTGAGCCCGCGGTTTATTGGGCCATACCAGATCCTTGGTAGAGTAGGACCAGTTGCCTACCGGCTTGCCTTGCCTATGAGCTTGGCTATCATCCACGACGTGTTTCACGTGTCTCAGCTTCAGAAATACATAGTGGATCCTTCATACTTGGTGCAAACGGATGATGTGGAGGTTCGGGAGAACCTAAAGACTCCCGTCGGACCACTCAAGATTCTCGATTGAGGCGAAAAGCAGCTAAGGAGCAAGACCATTCCGATGGTCAAAGTGCAGTGGACTGGACGTACTCTTGAAGAGTGCATTTGGGAGCGAGAGGAAGAGCTTCTCCGGCAGTATCCCGACTTTCGAGACAAGCATGTTTCTGATTTTGAGGACAAAATCCTTAAAAAGGTGGGGTGAATGTAAGAACCCGCACCGTTAATTAAGGTAATTAATAAATTAAATGTGGGAATATGAAATAATTCCATAATTGACCCTAATAATTATTATGAGACTTTAATAATTATAGTAAGTGGGTAATAATGCTGAGAGTCGCTTTTCGGACGAAAAGTGCAGATACCGATTTTGCTACCCGGTGTAAATGCGTACCAGTTAAGTATCCCGGAAAATTATAATAAGTGCATGATAATTACTAGAATAATATGTAGGACTTGTAAAACGAGTTTCAAGTCAAAATAATGAGAACTGGTGCCAGAACTGATACTGGCTATGGAAAAATGCGTACCGGAAAGGTGCTCCGAAAAATAAAATAAAAATATGAAGAATCTTAGAAAAATGAGTAAGTTAAGATTCCAAAGTTTGGGATTAAAATGTTTTGCGTAGCTATTAATGCTAATATTGCGCGTTAAATGCCCAAGTGGTTATAAATACACTTATTATGGGCACAAAACCCTAGACTCCTATTCAAACGTGAGTTTGGGCGGCTGAGGGTTTGCATACACTGTTCCATTGCTGCCTTCTTCCTCTTGGAGAGCCTTGTGGCCTTGTTCTTCCTCATTTCACTTGATTTCTTCACCTTTAAGCTTGAATACACATGAGAGCTATCATTGTGTGGGTGTGAGGGTGCATTTCTGGGTCTTTTGCCACTGTTTGAAGTCAGTGTGAGGTCTGAGTTTGTGCGTTTGGGGGTTGTGAGCCATGTTCATGGTGTGTTGAAGCTTCAAGAAGCTACCTTTGGTGTGAAAGGACCAACCTTGACCTTCATTTGCGTCCACCTTGGTGTCTGCACCTTTGGAGTGGAAGGGAGAGCTCCAAGAGCGCCTCCTTGCTCTGTTTTGCGCTTGTGGTATGATCATCACCCTTGAACTTGAGTTTTAATGCTTTAAAGATGGTATCTTGGCATTTAATGAGATAAACAAGTAACCAACTTGTATGTAGACTTAAAACAGAATTAAGATGCATGCTTTCACATTATAATGGATTAAAAGTTGGACCTTTGGTTGATATCTTCGCGAAAATGTAGAACTGTATTCTGTCGCGAAATATCCGGATATGGTATCCAGATATGAAATCCGGATATGATATCCAGATATGGGGTTCTTGATATCCGGATATGCCCTCGACATATATCCGGATATGCCCCCGACATATATCCGGATATTCTGGCTTTTCAAGGAACAGTAAGGTACTGTTCATACAGAACTGATCTATGGGTTTATGGACCCTAGTATGATATAGTTGGACTTCTGTAATAACTTAACTAAGTCAGAATCAAGGGATTAAGGGCTTATGGCTTTGTGGGAAGTGTAACAGCCCGTGTTAACCCGGTTTGTTAACATACTATCGTATTAAGCCACACTTAATTAAAATGCGGAATAACTTTTTCTTTAATTCAACTATGACTTCATTAACCTTAGCCGAGTTGATTACTTAATCAATTTCATAAAAATAACGTCTGTATGTAAATTGGAAGACAACTAACTGAATACCTCATATACAAATATAAAGTGAGTATCTAAAGTCACGGATCTACAACACGTAGTCCGCACAATACCTGATACATTATCCAACTTTAAATGAAACAAGACATAATCAAGTCTATGTGGCATGGACAAACCCCATGCTCACCAATATGGAAACATAGCCCCAACAGCAGTCTCAACAGACAATATCATAATAATAGCAGAAAACATAAACAGCAACCAATATCTAGTCATGTCAGCATGTACAGCAGTATCTAACTCAACTTTGGCCTCCTGCCACTGGGAGTCTCAACCCCTGGGTTCTTTGAACCCAAAATAATCATCCCCAAACGTGGGGTGAGATCTCTAACAAGAAATCTCAATAAGACAAGGGGTCCTCAAGGATCTTCCACCCCAAGCTCACTTACATTTGCAATACAAGTTTTAAAAGCAGTAATTTCCAGTATAAGTTCCAAAAGTATGCAGTGCAACAGATACCCAATGCCATATGAGTTATCACTATTCTACTCGCCAGAGAAATGCAGGAATAGCTCTATTACCCACATAGTAAGTACAAGGAACACTGCTTGCACCTCACCCACAACCTCACCCTATTATATGTACTATATACTCAGGCTTGCAGTATAGGTGGACTCACGTGCATATCATAATAGCACATTGCATATAACAGCTCAACAACATTTCCAAAACATCAAAAGCATGTAACACAGCATGCATAAACCACATCCCCATGGGACATGGTGGAACCACAACATGGCTAAACCGAGGACACGAAAGCTTACCTTGCAAGCAATCAATCCAAGCCAAGAGTCCAACCACTCTCACAGTCCAAACACAGCAGTATCACAATCTGTTATGGACCAATAATATATCATTAAATATGCACCACAAGCATACAACTTAAAGACCACGCCTTTCCATTACGTTTTACGTCTTAAGGCTTCCAACAAAGCCATAAGCCCTTAATCACATGATTCTGACTTAGTTCATTAATTACAGAAGTCCAACTTCCTTAATCTAGGGTCCACAAACCCCTAATAGCCTACTGTATGAACAATGCAGCTACTGTTCTTCGAAATCCCAGAATATCCGGATATTCCTCGGGACATATCCGGATATGCAATATCCGGATATCTTACTGACCATATCCGAATATTCAATATTCGGATATCCGGATCCCCATATCCGGATATCCAATATCCGGATATCTGCTCGACAAATATCCGGATATTTCACGACAGAATGCAGTTTCTGCATTTCGTGAAGATATACTTCCAAGGTTCCATTTTTAACACTTAAACACATTAAAGCATGCATTTTTATACCCTCCTAGGTTTACATACCAGCTGGTTACTTGCTTAACCCCTTTAACATGCAAAGACATCACTTTTAACCCATTAAAACCCATGATCAAGGTTAAACAACTCACCAAAGGTTTAAAACAGATGCAAGGGCTACTCTTGGAGCTCACAACCAGCTCCTAAGGTGCTGACTTGAACACAGAACGAAAATACACTCCAAGCTTGTCCCTTTATGCCAAAATGTGGCTTCTTGAAGCTCAAGAAGCCAAGAAAAAGGTCTCACAACCTAAAATCAGAATAGACAGCCCCAAAAACGTCCCACAAACAGCAAGCACAAACTCAAAATGCTTCACCACTTCCTCACAATGCTCCCAAGCTTAGTGTTTACAACTCTCAAGAAGAAGACTCACAACAAAGGTGACTTCTTGTCCCTTACATGAGCAAAGGCCAAGACTTTCAAGAGGAGAAGAGAAGGCTGGAGAGGAATCAGCAAAAATACTCACGTAGAGGCTGAGTATGGCCTAGGGCTTTGTGCCTAAATTTGTATAAATAGGCCACATGGCCACTAACGCGCAGTATTAGCATTAATAGCTATGCAAAAGATTTTAATCCCAAACTTTCGAATCTTAACCTACTCATTTCTCTAAGATTTTTCATATTTTTATTTTATTTTTCGGATCACCTTTCCGGTACGCGCTTTTCTATAGCCAGTATCATTTCTGGCATCAGATCTCATTATTTTGACTTGAAACTCGTTTAACAAGTCCTACATATTATTCTAGTAATTATCATGCACTTATTATAATTTTCCGGGATACTTCACCGGTATGCATTTATACTGGGGAGCAGAACTGGTATCTGTGCTTTTCACCCGAAAAATGACTCTCAGCATTATTACCCGCTTACTACAATTATTAGAGCCTCATAATAATTATTAGGGTCAATTATGGAGTTATTTTCTAATTATCATATTTATTTAATTAATCTCCTTAATTAGCAGTGCGGGTTCTTACATTCACCCCACATTTTTAAGGATTTTGTCCTCAAAATTAGAAACATACTTATCTTGAAAGTCGGGATACTGCCGGAGAAGCTCGTCCTCTCGCTCCCATGTACACTCCTCGGGACTATGTCCAGTCCACTACACTTTGACCATCGGAATAGTCTTACTCCTAAGCTGCTTCTCGCCTCGATCGAGAATTGCGAGTGGTCCGACGGGAGTCTTTAGGTTCTCCTGAACCTCCACATCATCCGGTTGCACCACGTGCGAAGGATCCGCTATGTACCTCCGAAGCTGAGACATGTGAAACACGTCGTGGATGTTGGCTAAGTTCGGAGGTAAGGAAAGTCGATAGGCAACAGGTCCTACTCTACCAAGGATCTAGTATGGCCCAAAAAGTCGCGGGCTCAACTTCTTCACTCTGAGTGCTCGTCCAACACCGGTGACAAGTGAAAGTCTCACAAACACATGCTCACCCTCACTGAACTCCAGTGGATGATGTTTGACATCGTAGCAGATTTTCTGGCATTTCTGCGCCTGCTTCGACTTTTCCCTGATCATCTGGATTTGCTGGGTAGTATCTTGGACAAAGTTCAAGCCAAAAAGCTCTTTGTCTCCAACCTCAAACCAGCAAGTAGGAGTCCGACACCTCCCACCATACAGCGCCTCGAAGGATGCCATACCCAGGCTAGCATGAAAGCTGTTGTTGTACGAAAATTCCACCAACGGAAGGTACCTATCCCATGTTGAACCTTGCTCCAACGTGCAAGCCCGCAACATGTCTTCCAATGTCTGGATGGTCCGCTCAGTCTGTCCGTCAGTCTGAGGGTGATAGGCGATACTCAATCTCAATTGTGTACCAAATGCTCTCTGCAGCGCCTCCAAGAACCGAGAAGTGAACTTCGGGTCCCTATCACTGATGATACTCTCGGGCACCCCATGAAGCCTCACAATCTCGCGGACATATAGCTTGGCCAAATGCTCTGTAGTGAAGCTCACCTTCACTGGAAGAAAATAGGCAGACATCGTCAGCCTGTCCACAATGACCCAGATAGAATAAGAACCTGCCTGAGTCTTCGGCAACCACACCACAAAGTCCATGGAAATGCTCTCCCACATCCACTGTGGAATCTCAAGAGGTTGAAGCTTACCAGACGATTTCTGGTGCTCAATCTTCACTTTTTGACATATAAGGCACTTGGACACGTAGACCGCTATGTCTTTCTTCATGCCCGGCCACCAAAAATTCCTTTTTAAGTCCTGGTACATTTTTGTAGCACCAGGGTGGATAGTAAACTGGCCATTATAAGCCTCTGCCATAAGCTCCTCAGTCAATGGCCCTCGAGGAATTACGACCCTCTTCTGGAATAACAGCAAACCATCATCATTCCAAGACACACCATCTTGGTTTTTCACATAATCAAGGCATTCTCTCTGCACTTGCGCCTCTTTAATATTTTCCATTAACTCATTAATCACCTCTGTTGTTTCCATCTCGAGGAGTGCGCCCCCAAATAAGGAGTTCACTCTCAAGTCTCTGAACTTTTCTATCACATCATAGTCGCTCATCATCAAGCTGGATAAGTTCACGGATTTCCGGCTCAAAGCATCAGCTACCACATTGGCCTTGCCAGGATGGTACCTCAACTCAAAGTCGTAGTCCTTCAAGAACTCCATCCATCTCCTCTGTCTCATGTTCAGCTCCTTCTGGTCAAACAGATACTTCAAACTCTTGTGGTCACTGAATACAGCAAACTTCATGGCATACAGGTAATGCCTCCAAATCTTGAAAACAAATACAATAGCTGCCAACTCTAAGTTGTGAGTCTGGTAGTTCTCCTCATGAGGTTTCAACTGCCTTGAAGCATAAGCGACAGCTTTACCTTTCTGCATCAACACACAGCCTATCCCCTTACCAGAGGCATCACAATAAAGCTCAAACTGCTCTGAAGGATCAGGAAGGACCAACACAGGTGCAGTAGTCAGTCTCTCCTTCAACTCCTGGAAGCACTCCTCACATTCGTGTGTCCACACAAATCGAGTCTCCTTTCGGGTAAGGCGAGTCATCGGTAACACCATCTTGGAGAATCCTTCAATGAACCTCCTGTAGTACCCTACCAAACCTAAGTAGCTTCTCACTTCTGTAACCGTCTTAGGTCTCTCCCAATCCATCACGGCCTCAATCTTGTTAGGATCAACTGCAACTCCATCAGCGAAAATCACATGACCCAGAAATTTCACCGACTTGAGCCAAAACTCACATTTCGACGGCTTTGCATAAAGCTTTTTCTCTTTCAACACTTGCATCACAATCTTTAAGTGCTAAGTATGCTCCTCCTCTGTCTTGGAGTAAATTAAGATGTAGTCAATGAAGACGATCACAAACTAATGCAGGTACGGCTGGAAAATCCTGTTCATGTAGTCCATGAACACTGCGAGTACATTGGTGAGTCCAAACGGGATCACCAAATACTCATAATGACCGTATCTCGAGCGAAATGCGGTCTTGGGGACATCCTCCGGCTTTACCCGAATCTGATGGTATCCAGACCGGAGACCAATTTCGAATACACACAAGCACCCCTGAGCTGATCCAATAAATCATCAATGCGTGGAAGGGGATACTTGTTCTTGATTGTCACCTTGTTCAACTGCCTGTAGTCGGTGCACAATCGCATAGTCCCATCTTTCTTTTTCACGAATATGACCGATGCTCCCCAAGGAGACACACTCGGCCGAATGAAGTCTTTCGCCGAAAGATCCTCAATATGCTTCTTCAGCTCAGTAAACTCCGGTGGCGACATCCGATATGGAGCTAATGATATGGGCCCCACACCAGGAAACAAGTCAATGGAGAACTCTATCTCCCTCTGCGGTGGAAACTCAGGAATCTCCTCGGGAAACACCTCGAGGAATTCCCTCACCACAGGAATGCCAGTGAGATCCGCCTGTGTCCCAATCACCAAACCTCCCAACATGACATAGCCAAATGCCCCTGCTCTCAAGGCCCTCCTCGCCTGCAGGATTGAAATGAACGGTGAGGAACTGGCTGTGGAGCCACTGGGAGACATCACCACTCTCTTGGCACAGAAATCAATCAATGCACTGTTTCTGGACATGCAATCCATGCCCAGAATAATCTCCAAATTGGCCATCGGCAATCCTATCAGATCTACCGAGAAGTCACGGCCATCCCACTAAAATGCTACATCGCGATGGACAGTGGAGGTCAAATATTTTTCTCCGGTGGCGGTGATCACCCGCATCGGTGGAGAAAGCACAGCAATGGGAAACTCAAGCCCCACAACAATCGGGGTAACAACCAACGAGTACGTAGCCCCGAAATAAAATAACACATCAACTGCTGAACCATCAATGGTAACAGTACCTCTGACAAGGTTTGGAGCTCTATCCGACTGCTGACGATCAAGGGTGTACACACGCCTAGTAACAGGTGGCACTGCTGGTGCCACTGTAGGAACCATCTGCAAGGGAACTGCTTGCACTGCAGCAGCTCTCGCCGTCACCGATGGGCAATCTCTGGAGTAGTGGCCCTCCTTGCCACACTGGAAACATATCAATTGGCCTGTAGAACACGGCCCAAAATGTGACTTCCCGCATCCCGGGCATCTGGGAGCAGGAGGTCTCACTGCACTCCCTTGAGCAGAAGTCCTCTTGAATTGGTTTGGCGCTTGCTTAGCCGCCAACTATTTTACTTTGCCCCTGTTCCCAAAATTTCTGTCTCTCCAGGAAGTGGAACCACCAGTACCCTATGGCACCTCAATCTCGGCCTTCTTGGCCTTACTCGCGCTGCAGAAATCCTCAATATCACGCCACTGCTGTACCAAGGCCCCGAAGTTTCTCGAAGTAGAACCAGCAAGGTGACCAGCAATGTCCTCATTAAGTCCCCTAGGGAACTTAGCAGCTAAGAAAATGGGAGTCGGCCTCGTCATACGAAAATGAGCAAACTTGACCAGCTCATTGAACTTGGCCAGATTGTCGAACTCTCCCTGCTTCCTCTCCTGAGCATCATATGGGAAATATCGACCAAGGAAACAATCCTTAAAGAACGGCCACGTCATCACGTGCCCTGCATCTCGAACACCTGGGAAGTGTTCTTCCACAACTCATGGGCATCGCCCTCCAGCATGTACGTGGCGAACATCAGCTTTTGTGGCTCGGTGCACTGCATCACCCTGAATATCTTGTCCAGGGCCTGGATCCATCTAGCAGCAGCAATAGGGTCATAGGACCCATCAAAAGTAGGTGGCTTATGCTTGCGGAAAGCATTCAGCCGGCGGTCGATCTCATCTCGATCCTCAGCAAAAACAGGAATGGCCTGCATAGCCCCCGTCAGGTGGCTACTGATGGTCCTCAAAAGTTGAGGTCCATTAGGTACATATGGTTCCATCAAGCCCAAGTTTTAATTCTGAATTACTCTCTTTAACCTCCTTCTTCCATGAGGAGCAATTGTTTTAAGAAGCAGACCAGAGCAATACGTGAAATAGGAATTAGAGTAGGCTTGGAGCAAATTAACATTATCTTTTTCACACATGATTATTGGGTTAATTTGTTTTGATCAGGAAACATTAGACCTAATAAGAGGAGCTGCGCATTTAGGAAGAAAGAGAGGTGCTGCGCAAATAAAGGGAGCACAAAAGCCTGCTACAGTACAGAAGCAAGAAAAGGAAGCAATCAGCAGCCTCCACGTCAGCATCAGCAGAGAAGGTGGAGGTGTCTCCCTGCTACAGTATAGAAGCAAGAAAAGGAAGCAATCAGGAGCCACCACATCAGCTATAGCAGAAATAGTGGGCATGTCTCCCTGATCCCAGAATTCTTGCGCACAAAGAGAAACCAAAAGCAAGGGGGACCACTACCATCAAGTGCTGCGTTGGCAAGGAGCAAGGCTATCATTGGAGAATATTCCTATAAAGAGCTGAGTTGGTAAGGAGCAGAGCTATCATTGGAGAGGATTTAGAGAAACCATAGCCCTTGATGAAGGGAACAGTGAGGATTAAATGAAGGAGCCTATAAAAGGAACATAGCAAACAACCAAAAAGGGGACAGACATTCTAGGATTGTTTTTATTATTCCTTTTGTTTTTCTTAGAAAAATGCTCACTATGAGCTAACTTTCTTTAAGTAGGTAAGGGTTCCATAGAAGTAATCCCTTTTATCTTAGGATAACTTTGTAAGGAACACATATTTTATGAATGAAATCTGAGTTGCTCTTTGGTTAAATTTATTGATTATGTGAAACCCCTTGGGCTGCAACCTCATCCCGGGACCACTCGGTCGATGAAACACTGACAGGGGCGTGTGGAGCAGTCTCAAGATCTTGGGGTAGTTTAGCTTGAAGAAAGGAGGGAGAAACACCCGGAATGAGGAGCACTGCCATGTGAATCCATGCTCTTTTGAGAAGGCAGCATGGTTTCCCTGTGTGTAACTCTAAGACCTCTGGAGTAAGTTGGGAGCAAGGCCTTGCTCTCTTCTTACCCTAAGGCAAAGTAAAGGAAGGAGCAGATTCCACTTATAAAATATGCTACCAAGCAGGGTTAACCAAAGGGATGAAAATTTGGGGCCCGTGAATACCTACTTAACTTTCTTAAAAATCAACCCCACTTCAATCTTTTGTTACAACTCTTTCCGCAACATTTTACTAGTGACTACATTACTGATTTTACTCTCAACTCACTGATTATTCTTGAACTACTTCAAATTGATGCTTTTACATTCGATGATCATACTAAGTTATCACTGCTCTCATCTGGGTTCAGAACAGTTAACATTGTTTAACTAGCTGACTAGAGATTGCTCTTCGTGAGGCTTGGTCGAGAATAGTTGCTTTTCTGTATTTTATTTTTACAAGTTAAGTTTCCTTGAACGTTTCTTACTTCACAATTGCTCCCTGAGGACGATAAATCTGGGACTAAAACACCCTATATTGCTTGACACGTACGCTTGCGTATAGTCGAAAAGGGTTGCTCTCAGTCAGAGTAAATTGCTTCTGTTGGCAAATCTGACTGTTGCTCTGTGCTCTTGCTCCTATAGTTTTAAATTAATCCCGAGCAGCTCGCGGTTCGACCAAGCAGCTACCCTCACCCATCTGACTCTGGGTTTCCTCCTTGTGACTAGGTGGAGGTGGAGGCGGTGGTGGCGGTAGAGGTGGTGGAGGACAATGTCAAGTAGCAGGACCAGCACTCAACTCCTCTAACATGACCCTCATTGTAACAGCCCATTGTTCACCGGTGTTGTTATCATTAATTATGATATTAAGCGCAGTTACAATCACAGCGGTTCATTTATAAAATGCGGGTAAACTTTTTTTTTTCATTCATTACGCAACATTCAAAACTGTTTAAGCGTAATAACTAAAAGCTGTTACCGTAATAGTGACACATTGCGGAAGACTTATTTCATCTACTGACATAATTTATTTCACTTATTATTAGACTCACAGGGTTCCCATAAACCCCTTGAATTAATCACCACTTTATCACATACATTCCCTCTATAAAACCCTAAAGGCCATAACCATTTCGCTTTCCCCAACAATTTATTGTCCCTCAAATACTTCTCATCTCTTATTATGTTATAGATTTTTCCCTTAGCATCACGTGGGTTCAAACTGCGCTCAATTATGAGCACCGTAGCTCAAGATATGTGTGTTTTAAAAAAAAACAACGTAATATTTTCTTGACAGCAGCGCCGGGTGGTGCCATTACCGCGCCAATCAGCGCCACACCACTGCCTGAAATTGCAATTTTCGTGTTTCTTACAGACCCAATGCGCCAGTTGGCGCCACAGTGGCGCCACACCACTGTCAAATTTTTCAATCAGCTTCCTGCACTTGTGCAGGAGCCACCCCAAGGGCCTGAGTTCTCGACCTTCTATCGCCCAATCTCTAACTCCGATTAACCCCAAATTTTGACACAACATAGAGGGTAACACCATCTTCAATATGGTGTAAGGCCCAACCCTATTGGACCACAGTGGAGGGAGATACGTTCTCCCAAAGTTCACTAAAAACATGCCAATTTCCCAAGAATTGGCCAGAATTCTCTTTGTTTTTACAACAATCCTCAATTGCCAATGCAACCTAAATACATAAGGTATATAAAATCAAATGGGTGGCACACACTGAAAGTAAACTGGCCTTTGATGGCCGATGCATGTAAGGTGTAAAAACAAAATTTTTACTGCGGAAACATACATGCACACATGGATTCATGTTTTAGGACAGCATGATGTTACCTTGTTTTTGGCCTGATCAGTCAGGGAGATCAGTTGTCAGGTCTGAAGGGTTCAAACCCTCTAATGGTGATCCACACCACCGTTCATCAATGATGCAAGAACGCCTTCTTGAAAGCCTCCAGAGGATCACTACATTGAGGCTTGCTATGCGCACAAGTCGTGAAGGTGGAGGCTAGGTATTCTGTTTGGAAAGGTGTAGTGAAGTACCCTACAGAATGGTGCATGAGATGAAGGCGTGTAGGCTAGGTTTTCTCAAAACCCTAAGGAGAGAAACATATGCCTAGTTGTGCGCACACTTGGTGGAAGAGAGAATGATAATTAAATGAAATTATCCTTTCAAAATGCTTTGAAAGTGGCGCATGAATAAGGGAGGATAAGGTGGAGTTGTTGCAAAACAAATCTTGCCAACAACCTCCAATCTTATCCTCATAAAAATAAGTTCAAAAACAATTCAAAATTAGATTCATAAACTATCATATAGTATGTATGTCATGCGCATAATTCAGCCCTAAAAGAGGTCCAAATATGTTGAGTAGTTGCATTCAAAATTTGAACCAACTCACCCACTTATTCTCTCAACTACCAAATCTGATTGGAGCTTTGTTTTATGTGACAAGATGACATCCATATCACCTAAGTGTGCGCCCCAAACAGCCCCAAGGTATGCTCCAAAGATCTCTTCTTGATCTAAGGAATTTGTTCCAATAAGATCTTATCTTATCATTCTGTTATGAAACAACTTTTCATATCCTATTCAAATTCAAATTCAAAAACTTGAATTCAAATGTTCAAACATTCAAATTCAAAATTCAAAATTTCAAATTTCAAAATTCAAATTCCAAATTCAAATTTCAAAAATCAAATTTCAAATTCAAAATTCAAAATTCGAATTTCAAAATTCAAATTCCAAAATTCAAAATTCAAATTCAAAATTCGAAATTCAAATGTTTGATTATTAATTTAACTAATTAAATTAATTAGTAATGGCTTGAACTATCCAAGCCCATTACTAAGCTCCATGCACCCTCCACCCATTTAGGTGGGCTTCCAAATAGCTTCTTGGGCTAACAACCATTATTAGGCCCAATACCTTTAAAGCTAGTTCATCATGACTACAAGGTGTTAGTGTGTGACCCATTAGGTCAAACTAAGCTTCTGACATAACTGGGCTTGGGCCCAATAAGCCCACAACCCAATTAATGACAACACAGAGCACTAGCAATGCTTTGTTGCCCCAGAACTAGTCAGATTAATGACTTGATCTTCCTATTGCACATATTTGGTTACTATATGTATTTCTCTTCGTCTCGATTATCTTCCCATTAACCTAGGATAAGGAAATGTATCAACCCCTGCGGTTTAGGGTAAGCTTTATTCAAAATAGGGAATCTTCAATTTACTGACTCTAAAGGCAAATCATCTCATGATCTCTTTTACTATGCATAGATTCCCGAGTCCCTGTAAATGTCATCCCGATTTCTCCGGTTTACAGATAACCTAATCTTTCACAGAGATTTGACAAATTGCTTCAGCTTATTACCCTAGCCCTGTGCCCTTTAAGGACACGCCCAACAGTATACTTATGAGTCTCCACGTTTCAGGCAGATGAGGCATACAATCAAAACATGCCTTCAAGAACACAGTCTAGGTAATAACTTCTGGTCTAAGGAAAGACATACCCAAACGTAAAGAGATTACTCTAATGACAGTATCTGTGAGATTTCCTCATAGAGTCTCTTTTTGGGTCTGTTCAGTGCGAGCTATACTCTTATAGGTCCACCCACGACTTTAGCTAAGATATCTCCATATCTGAAGCTCATGAGGTCTTTACCTTGTATCCATATACAAGTAGATAAGTCGTACTAGTCTTACCCGAGATCACTAATCCCCAAACTCAGTGTCTCTAGACTAGGAACATATAATTTGGAATAGACATGCAATATCCTTGAATCCTCATGATCATGATCTCATCACAGATACTCAAGAGATACCTGTTCTATTCCAAGGGGTTTATCCAGTTCGTTCATATAATATTAACAATAATATCGAGACATAATATGAAACTGAATAAATAGTGCTTTCATTTATTTGCGACAAACAAAGTTCTACATCTAGTGTCCTTTATTTAATCAAAAGATTGTCTCTAGGACACCCATATACTATCAAGCTCCCACTTGGCCTAGAGCCAATCAGACCTAAGTCGTATACCTAAAGCCTCATAATCACTATTATGTTTTCTCTGAGAAACAGCCTTTGTCAGAGAATCGGCCAGGTTATCGTCTGTGGGATTATAATCTTTATTTACCTCCATTCTATCATTGATTACTCTAATCAGGTGATATTTGCAGAGCACGTGTTTTGATCTTTCATGAGACATAGGTTCCATTGACTGCGTAATGGCTCCAGTGTTGTCGCAAAGCAACTGTATGGGCACATCCACGCTTGGAACCACCCTTAGTTCAGAAATGAACTTCCTTGATCCACACGGCCTCCTAAGCCACTTCTGAAGCAGCTATGTATTCAGCTTCTGTCATTAAATCTGCTTTAGTATCCTGCTTGGAACTCTTCCAATATACTAGCCCACCATTTAAGGTTAATACAAACACTGATTGTGACTTACGGTCATCTTTGTCACTTTGAAAGTTGGCTTCAGTGAACCCTTTCACTGTTAGCTCATTAACTCCACCATAGACCAGAAACGCATCCTTAGTTCTTCTTAAGTATTTAAGGATGGTTTTGACTGCTGTCCAGTGACCCTCTCCAGGGTATGACTAGTATCTGCTCGTAATGCTTAAAGCATATGAGACATCTGGTCTCGTACATATCATGGCATACATGATGGATCCAATAGCCGAAGCGTATGGAATTCCACTCATGCGATCCTTCTCGGGCTATGACTTAGGACACATAGCCCTTGATAGGTGTACCCCATGACTGACAGGAAGAAAACCCCTTTTCGACCCTTCCATGCTAAACCTCTTTAGCATCTTGTCAACGTACGTGGATTGAGATAAACCCAGCAGCCTCTTGGATTTATCTCTATAGATCTTTATACCAAGTATAAAGGCTGCCTCTCCCAAATCCTTCATGGTGAAGTTTTCTGAAAGCCACTCTTTCATTATTTTTAATGTGGGGAAGACGATAAAGTACCAGGAAGACGATATTACTCCCACTAACCTTCCTGTAAACACAAGGTTCATCCTCGTTCTTTATTAAACTGTTACTCTTAACGACTTCATCAAAACGTATATTCCAACTCCATGATACTTGCTTTAGCCCATATATTGACCTTTGTAGTTTGCATACCATATGCTCCTGATCTTTGTTTTCAAAGCATTCAGTTGTGTCATGTACACTTCCTCCTTCAAGAACCCATTCAAGAAGGCGGTCTTGACATCCATTTGCCAAATTTCATAGTCGTGGTATGCTGCTATTGCAAGCATGATCCTAATAGATTTGATCATGGCAACTGGTGAGAAAGTTTCATCATAGTCAACTCCTTGTCTTTGACGATACCCTTTCGCCACCAACCTAGCTTTGTAGGTCTGAACGTTGCCATCTGCATCAGTCTTTCTTTTAAAGACGCATTTATTTCCGATAGGAACTATTCCTTGTGGTTTAGGAACCAAGGTCCATACCTTGTTCTGATACATCGAATCCATTTGAGATTCCATGGCTTCAAGCCATCTAGAGGAGTCAACATCTTTGACCACCTCCTCGTAGTTACTTAGTTCATCATCCTCAACAGTTTGTTAATTCTCAATCACAAACCCATACCTCTCAGGTGAATGGATGACCCTCGTAGATCTACGCAGTTGTGTGTTTACTTCTCCATTGGAGAACGTCGCCTGCAGAGTAGACTCGGGTTCCTCAATCTGTTCTTGTGGGTCTTGCACTTCTTCAAGATCAATCTTACTCCCACTGTCTCCTTGAGAGATCAAATCCTTCTCAAGGAACTCAACATTCTTGGAGTAAAACCAGTATCCCTTAGAACCTTTAGGATACACAAATAGACATTTAGTACTCTCAGCACTAAGCTTGTCTGATGTCAACGCTTTGACATAAGCTGGCGATCCCCATACCCTGAGGTAACTCAGGTTGGGCCTCTTACCACTCTATATCTTATATGGTGTGGTCTGAACAGATTTAGACGGTACCCTATTTAGAAAGTTATGCCGCTGTGTCTAAGGCATATCCCCAAAATGATTTTGGAAGTTGAATCTCACTCATCATAGACCTAACCATGTCTAACACAGTCCTGTTTCTCCTGACACCATTTTGGTGTGGTGTGTTAAATGCAGTAAACTGCGAGAGAATTCCATTTTCTCTTTGATAATCCTGAAACTCATGCCTCAGATTTTCACCATCACGATCTGATCGCAATGACTTAACCATCTTGCCACGCTGTTTCTCTACTTCATCAGTAAATGAAATAGGAGTTTCCTCCTCTAGCCTTAATATACATTGGGCCACATAAATCACAGTGAATGAGTTCTAATAACTCACTATCCCTATGAATCTCAACCCTTTGGGTTTTTGATGAATCATTTTCCCAGCTAGACAAGACTCATACTGTCCACAGGATTCCAAATCCTTAGAGTCCAGGTATCCATCTCTATGCATCCTAGACAATCTTGTCTCATTTATGTGCCCTAGTCTATAGTGCCAAAGATAGGATTGATTATCTATCCTAGGTCATTTCACATCTACATTGAGCACTTTAGTTCCCATTTCCAAAACATACAAGCCATTAATTAAAGAAGCGTACCAAAACAATATCATTCAAAATGATAGAAAATGTACCATCCTTCATAGTTAAAGCAAAACCATCTTGTTCTAAACAAGAAATAATATTTCTAGAAATGCGAGGAACATAAAGACAATTATTCAAATGCAATAAAGTGCCCGTAGGCTAATGAGGTCGGTATCTCCACCAGTATGAGCAGCAACTCTTGCTTCATCACCTGCGCGTGGTCCACCTCGTTCTTCTCCAATCTTCTAGGCTTCTAAGCACTTGCAACACATTGCAGATTATAAGAACCATAACCGATATCCAATACCTTATGAAGTCGGATTAGCATAAGAACAATTTATCTCAATCATGTGAATACCTGAGGTTGAAGCATCACCATGCTCCTTCACACTCTTCAGGTAGTCTGGACAATTCCTTTTCCAATGGCCATATTTGCCACAATGGAAGCACATAGCATCGCTTTTGTCCTTGGGTGCTCCCTTACCTTTTTTTTTGCCTTTTTTCTTATTGGGTTTTCCTTTGGGCTTAAGGGAGTTGCCTTCTGTAGGCTCCTTGCCCTTACCCATGACCCTTTCAGGCCCACCAATCATAAGAGCTTGTGTCTCATCCTTCTTGATAGACATTTCAGCAGTTGTTAACATCCTTAACAACTCTGGCAAGCTCACAAGCATCCCATGCATGTTGTAATCCATTATGAATTCACTGAAAGAAGGAGGAAGTGATGATAGAACTAAGTCATTAATTAATTCAGCATCCATTGTGAACCCTAGACCCTCTAGCTTCTCAATGAGTGCCATCATCTTCAGTACATGGCGGTTAAAACACATGCCTTCAGTCATCTTGCACAGGAACAATTCCCTAAAGGTCTCATACCTCTCATGTCTACCTTTAATATCATACAACTCCTTGATATGCATGATAATAGAGGGGGCATCCATATGCTCGTGCTGTTTACGCAGTTCAGGCGACATGGATGCCAGCATGATGCAACAAGCCAACACATTATCATCCATGTGTTGCTTGTGGGTCTCGAAATCAAATTTTGTGAACCCATCCTCCCCTTCCTTAGGCGCAATAGGCAAAGCAGTGTCAAGGACATATCTATCTTTTCGGTCTTAAGAACAATTCTTAAATTCCGATACCAGTCCATAAAATTTGAACCGTTCAGTTCATTCGTATCGAGAATTGAATGCAGTGATAGTTGATTAGTCATACTAAAAGCTGAAAAAGATGTAAATATGATTTCAGTTAATATACAGTTATGTAGTTAAAAGTAAATTATTAAAGACTTTAAATAATTTGCCCCTCCCACTATTTTATCTAAGTCAATGACCCTTACTATTTGACTTAGGGTTAATCTACTTTTAGATTTTACCTTAGTGGGATTAAGAGTGCGATTATTTATTTTAATCTCCGTCTGAGACCGCAAGATTAATTTAAATAATGGGTTGATCTTTATCAACAGTATCTCATACCCTCTCTTAATATTAGGTTGACAACTCTTTGTCACTTAGTGGTGCATCTCATGCAACCAACCTAGCACCATTACCCTAAGCACATAAGCCCGGTCGTGCCTGCAACTTATGTCTTAGTTAAGCATTAAACCAGCACCCTAAGTTTCTTACACTTCACACACTACTCTAGCTCAACGAAACAGTGGGTCCCAACTAAGTTGTGGAGCGCCACTATGTAGAAGAGGTTTGAGTAGCATTGGTGGTGGGAGTTAATCATACGCTTAATTATTTATTCCTTTTAAGGGTTCCTTTTATTGTAGGGTTAATTAGGTCTCATCAAATGCATGTTGTAAGTTATCATGCTAGTCGTAACCTATGTCAAACATCTATCGGTTTACACTAGTCGCTATTGGACAAACATAATAACCATACAAAACGCGATTTGCCCAATTCATGCATACTAGACGTTCTAATCATACATGCATATAAACAGTTTATATTGAGATAGTCATGGTGCTCGCGCTTTTTGTCCATTTTGCTTCTTTAAGCAACGGCCGTTTGTCGTCTATACGCCACTAGCCTATTTCTCTAATTACACATAATTAAAGAAACTCCAAAACATCTTTGGAGGGACAAAATTAAAAAATTAAATTACAAATACACTTGTAAATTAAAAGGCGCAATTACACATTAATTTAAAATTCAAAAATTTTAAATCCGAGCACCATGACCATCCCCTTCCTGTTTGTACCTGAAAGGATCAAAACTTGCAAACACAAACATTATATTATCACATAATATTTTCACACATATTCTGATATTTAACATTTAAACATCAAAATAATATCAAGATTCATATTCTTAAATTTCTCTAGTTGTCCGAATTTTAAAACAATTTTTAATTCAAATTTTGTTAATTCTTTCTCAAAGAAAACAAAATTAAACCATGCATGTAGCCACAAACCCCTTCATGGCCGAACCATATAGATAACTATGATAAATTTTGTCACAAAATTTCATGCATATAAACATGACACAATTCATGGAGAAAAATAAAAAAACATTCAAGGTACTCTTAGTACCCTCCATGGCCGAATCTACCCTTTCAAAAAGGGTGTTCCTTTTAAGACTTTCATAAAGAAAAAGAAACTAAACCATGATGCATAATGTTTTATGAACACAGAATCAAATTTACATGTTCATAAAAACAAAAACTTTAACACGTTAAAGGGTTTGTGATTCAAAATCCATATGCAGAATTAAACTTTAACCCTTTAAAGATTTTGACCGTGAAAAAAATCTTTTCACAAACAAGGTACCATCACTCGTCGATGGTAAAGCAACCGGGCTCTGATACCACTTGAAAGTAAACTGGCCTTTGATGGCCGATGCATGTAAGGTGTAAAAACAAAAAATTTACTGCGGAAACATACATGCACACATGGATTCATGTTTCAGGATAGCATGATGTTACCTTGTTTTTGGCCTGATCAGTCAGGGAGATCAGTTGTCAGGTCTGAAGGGTTCAAACCCTCTAATGGTGATCCACACCACCGTTCGTGAATGATGCAAGAACGCCTTCTTGAAAGCCACCAGATGATCACCACATTGAGGCTTGCTATGCGCAACAAGTGGTGAAGGTGGAGGCTAGGTATTCTGTTTGGAAAGGTGTAGTGAACTACCCTACAGAATGGTGCATGAGATGAAGGAGTGTAGGCTAGGTTTTCTCAAAACCCTAAGGAGAGGAACATATGCCTTGTTGTGCGCACACTTGGTGGAAGAGAGAATGATAATTAAATGAAATTATCCTTTCAAAGTGCTTTGAAAGTGGCGCATGAATAAGGGAGGATAAGGTGGAGTTGTTGCAAAACAAATCTTGCCAACAACCTCCAATCTTATCCTCATGAAACTAAGTTCAAAAAAATTCAAAATTAGATTCATAAACTATCATATAGTATGTATTTCATGCGCATAATTCAGCCCTAAAAGGGGTCCAAATATGTTGAGTAGTTGCATTCAAGATTTGAACCAACTCACCCACTTATTCTCTCAACTACCAAATCTGATTGGAGCTTTGTTTTAAGTGACAAGATGACACCCTTATCACCTAAGTGTGCGCCCCAAACAGCCCTAAGGTATGCTCCAAAGATCTCTTCTTGGTCCAAGGAATTTATTCCAATAAGATCTTATCTTATCCTTCTGTTATGAAACAACTTTTCATATCCTATTCAAATTCGAATTCAAACACTTGAATTCAAATGTTCAAACATTCAAAATTCAAAATTCAAAATTCAAATTTCAAAATTCAAATTCCAGATTCAAATTTCAAAAATCAAATTTCAAATTTCAAATTTCAAATTCAAAATTCGAATTTCAAAATTCAAATTCCAAATTTCAAAATTCAAATTCCAAATTCAAAATTCGAAATTCAAATGTTTGATTATTAATTTAACTAATTAAATTAATTAGTAATGGCTTGGACTATCCAAGCCCATTACTAAGCTCCATGCACCCTCCACCCATTTAGTTGGGCTTCCAAACAGCTTCTTGGGCTAACAACCATTATTAGGCCCAATACCTTTAAAGCTAGTTCATCATGACTACAAGGTGTTAGTGTGTGACCCATTAGGTCCAACTTAGCTTCTGACATAACTGGGCTTGGGCCCAATAAGCCCACAACCCAATTAATGACAACACAAAGCACTGGCAATGCTTTGTTGCCCCAGAACTAGTCAGATTAATGACTTGATCATCCTATTGCACATATTTGGTTACCGTATGTATTTCCCTTCGTCTCGGTTATCTTCCCATTAACCTAGGGTAAGGAAATGTATCAACCCTTGCGGTTTAAGGTAAGCTTTATTCGAAAGAGAGAATCTTCAATTTACTGACTCTAAAGGCAGATCATCTCATGATCTCTTTTACTATGCATAGATTCCCGAGTCCCTATAAATGTCATCCTGATTTCTCCGGTTTACAGATAACCTAATCTCTCACAGAGATTTGATGAATTCCTTCAGCTTATTACCCTAGCCATGTGCCCTTTAAGGACACGCCCAACAGTATACCTATGAGTCTCCATGATTCAGGCAGACGAGGCATACAATCAAAACATCCCTTCAAGAACACAGTCTAGGTAATAACTTCTGGTCTAAGGAAAGACATAACCAAACATAAAGAGATTACTCTAATGACACTATCTGTGAGATTTCCTCATAGAGTCTCTTTTTGGGTCTGTTCAGTGCGAGCTATACTCTTATAGGTCCACCCACGACTTTAGCTAAAATATCTCCATATCTGAAGCTCATGAGGTCTTTACCTTGTATCCATATACAAGTAGATAAGTCGTACTAGTCTTTCCCGAGATAACTGATCCTCAAACTCAGTGCCTCTAGACTAGGAACATATAATTAGGAATAGACATATAATATCCTTGAATTCTCATGATCGTGATCTCATCACAGATACTCAGGAGATACATGTTCTATTCCAAGGGGTTTATCCAGTTCGATCATATAATATTAACAATAATATCGAGACATAATATGAAACTGAATAAATAGTGCTTTCATTTATTTGCGACAAACAAAGTTCTACATCTAGTGTCCTTTATTTAATCAAAAGATTGTCTCTAGGACACCCATATACTAACAAGCTCCCACTTAGCCTAGAGCCAATCAGACCTAAGTCGTATACCTAAATCCTCATAATCACTATTATGTTTTCTCTGAGAAACAGCCTTTGTCAGAGAATCGGCCAGGTTATCGTCTGTGGGATTATAATCTTTCTTTACTTCCATTCTATCATTGATTACTCTAATCAGGTGATATTTGCGGAGCACGTGTTTAGATCTTTGATGAGACCTAGGTTCCATTGACTGCGTAATGGCTCCAGTGTTGTCGCAAAGCAAATGTATAGGCACATCCACGCTTGGAACCACCCTTAGTTCAGAAATGAACTTCCTTGATCCACACGGCCTCCTAAGCCGCTTCTGAAGCAGCTATGTATTCAGCTTCTGTCATTAAATCTGCTTTAGTATCCTGCTTGGAACTCTTCCATTATACTAGCCCACCATTTAAGGTGAATACGAACACTGATTATGACTTACAATCATCTTTGTCACTTTGAAAGCTAGCTTCACTGAACCCTTTCACTATTAGCTCATTAACCCCACCATAGACCAGAAATGCATCCTTGGTTCTTCTTAAGTATTTAAGGATGGTTTTGACTGCTGTCCAGTGACCCTCTCCAGGGTCTGACTGGTATCTGCTCGTAATGCTTAAAGCATATGAGACATCTGGTCTCGTACATATCATGGCCATGATGGATCCAATAGCCGAAGCGTATGGAATTCCACTCATGCGATCCTTCTCAGGCTGTGACTTAGGACACATAGCCCTTGATAGGTGTACCCCATGACTGACAGGAAGAAAATCCCTTTTCGACCCTTCCATGCTAAACCTCTTTAGCATCTTGTCAACATACGTGGATTGAGATAAACCCAGCAGCCTCTTGGATCTATCTCTATAGATCTTTATACCAAGTATAAAGGTTGTCTCTCCCAACATGGTGAAGTTTTCTGAAAGCCACTCTTTCGTTATTTTTAAAGTGGGGATGTCATTTCCTATTAGCAATATGTCATCTACATAAAACACTAGGAAGACGACATTACTCCAACTAACCTTCCTGTAAACACAAGGTTCATCCTCGTTTTTGATAAAACCGTTACTCTTAACGACTTCATCAAAATGTATATTCCAACTCCATGATACTTGCTTTAGCCAATATATTGACCTTTGTAGTTTGCATACCTTATGCTCCTGATCTTTGTTTTCAAAGCATTCAGGTTGTGTCATGTACACTTCCTCCTTCAAGAACCCATTCAAGAAGGCGGTCTTGACATCCATTTGCCAAATTTCATAGTCGTGGTATGCTGCTATTGCAAGCATGATCCTAATAGATTTGATCATGGCAACTGGTGAGAAAGTTTCATCATAGTCAACTCCTTGACTTTGACGATACCCTTTCGCCACCAACCTAGCTTTGTAGGTCTGAACGTTGCCATCTGCATCAGTCTTTCTTTTAAAGACCCATTTATTTCTGGTAGGAACTATTCCTTGCGGTTTAGGAACCAAGGTCCATACCTTGTTCTGATACATCGAATCCATTTCAGATTCCATGGCTTCAAGCCATCTAGAGGAGTCAACATCTTTGACCGCCTCCTCGTAGTTA
This sequence comes from Gastrolobium villosum, assembly GCA_032173675.1. Classification (NCBI taxonomy): domain Eukaryota; kingdom Viridiplantae; phylum Streptophyta; class Magnoliopsida; order Fabales; family Fabaceae; genus Gastrolobium; species Gastrolobium villosum. The sequence continues at coordinate 87,463 of JAVKPL010015643.1, forward strand.
CTTAGTTCATCATCTTCAACAGTTTGTTGATTCTCAATCACAAACCCATACCTCTCAGGTGGATGGATGACCCTCGTAGATCTACGGAGTTGTGTGTTTACTTCTCCATTGGAGAACGTCGCCTACGGAGCAGACTCGGGTTCCTCAATCTATTCTTGTGGATCTTGCACTTCTTCAAGATCAATCTTACTCCCACTGCCTCCTTGAGAGATCAAATCCTTCTCAAGGAACTCAGCATTCTTGGAGTAAAACCAGTATCCCTTAGAACCTTTAGGATACCCCACAAATAGACATTTAGTACTCTCAACACTAAACTTGTCTGATGTCAACGCTTTGACATAAGCTGGCGATCCCCATACCCTGAGGTAACTCAGGTTGGGTCTCTTACCACTCTATATCTTATATGGTGTGGTCTGAACAGATTTAGACGGTACCCTATTTAGAAAGTTATGCCGCTGTGTCTAAGGCATATCCCCAAAATGATTTTGGAAGTTGAGTTTTTCTCATCATAGACCGAACCATGTCTAACACAGTCCTGTTTCTCCTGACACCATTTTGGTGTGGTGTGTTAAGTGCAGTAAACTATGAGAGAATTCCATTTTCTCTCTGATAATCCTGAAACTCATGGCTCAGATTTTCACTATCACGATCTGATCGCAATGACTTAACCATCTTGCCACGCTGTTTCTCTACTTCATCAGTAAATGAAATAGGAGTTTCCTCCTCTAGCCTCAATATACATTGGGACACATAAATCACAGTGCCCTTTAAGGACACGCCCAACAGTATACCTATGAGTCTCCATGTTTCAGGCAGACGAGGCATAAAATCAAAACATGCCTTCAAGAACACAGTCTAGGTAATAACTTCTGGTCTAAGGAAAGACATACCCAAACATAAAGAGATTACTCTAATGACACTATCTGTGAGATTTCCTCATAGAGTCTCTTTTTGGGTCTGTTCAGTGCGAGCTATACTCTTATAGGTCCACCCACGACTTTAGCTAAGATATCTCCATATCTGCAGCTCATGAGGTCTTTACCTTGTATCCATATACAAGTAGATAAGTCGTACTAGTCTTACCCGAGATCACTGATCCCCAAACTCAGTGTCTCTAGACTAGGAACATATAATTAGGAATAGACATGCAATATCCTTGAATCCTCATGATCGTGATCTCATCACAGATACTCAAGAGATACCTGTTCTATTCCAAGGGGTTTATCCAGTTCGTTCATATAATATTAACAATAATATCGAGACATAATATGAAACTGAATAAATAGTGCTTTCATTTATTTGCGACAAACAAAGTTCTACATCTAGTGTCCTTTATTTAATCAAAAGATTATCTCTAGGACACCCATATACTAACACACACAAGGACCAACAATGCCTTAGGGCACTTACAACCCATCACAGTCCAGTTACATGTATAATATTCCTTATGTTTCAATCATCAAGGTTCCATTTCATGCTTTTATTAGTCATACAAATAATCAATTCATAAATTAGGCATAGAGCCCTTTACATTACATTTCCATACTTTCAAGACATCATAGATGGCTATGGGCAGATCCCATGCTCACACATAAGATACATATACACCAAGTAAACGAGGGACTAAACCCTAGTTCCAAAGATTTACCTCAACTCCGAGCTAATGCTCCATACGTAAGCTCCAAGCTTAATCTGCTCCATAGCATCCAAGAGAGGCAACCTATATGATCAACAACATGATCATCAATCAATTTCCATGCCAATCACTAATTTACACAATTCATCATCAATTAGATTCACTTAGGCCCTGTGGCACACAACCAATAATTTATCCATTTCAATTACATTACCCCTCACTACTCACCAATTCATAGTTATTCACATACACCTTCAGTTTTACATCATCAACCAACCATTACCTCAATAGGTCGAATTACTCATGCCCATCAATCTAGGGGTATTCAATCCAATTCAACACTCATACTCATCATATAATCATATTACAACATCATACAATTACTTTTCAATCCATTTCTTGCACAATTCAATTTTCACAAATCTTAGGCATCATGCAAAAATCCTAAGTTATGAGCATTTTTCACCAATAATTCTTATTTCATTTCTAGCTCAAATACATCATTCTAAGACATAATCATCTAATGCACATTTTCCATTTGATCTCTCTAACTACACAAATCATCCAACACAAATTCAACACAAAACCAATTTTATGATTTTCACAAAAACTCCATAAAACTAAGAATACTTACAACCAGTAGCTTCCTAAGGCTCCAATGGTTGAAAATCAAGGGTCCATCCAAGCCAGAGTATCACCAATGCTCCCCAAAATTCCATAATTTTGCACAAATGGGTGTACAAATGATCTCATCCCACACTCACTTTCATGACCCTCTCAAGAAGGGTAATATACTCATAACCTCACTACAAACAACTTTGGTGTTGGAACTTTATTGATTTGGTGGCTCAAAAGTGTGGAAAAAGGGCAAGAAAGTTTCTTGCCCTTCCTCCCATGGTGGCTGCGCAAAGGAAGAAGAAAAAGAAGAGAAACACTGACACACAAAGAGAGAGAGCGTGAGGGGAAGGGGAAAAGTAAGTGGGTTTGGTGGGAGCGGGTCCCACACGCGATTTAACTTTAATCCCTCACCCAATTCCAATCACAAATTCACTATCTACAAATTTTTCTAGTTCATGACATATTTTTATTTCCTCAAAATACTCATAAAGATTTCACTCGTATCGGTACAATTATACCACAGATTTTTACACCGGAAAAATCACTATTCATCAAAATTTTCAAAACTTGCCTATTCACTCAAATTTTTGTCCTGAATCCATTTCCGGCATTATTTTTATCATTTGAGTTCTCCTACTCCATTTTTCATGCCTCTGGTTACGTTTCTAGCAATTTACCATTTTGCCCTTGGTACACATTTTGACCTCAATTTTAGGATTTTCACTAATCCTTCCCCTTTTAACCCACATTATATCATATAAATTCATATTCAATTTTACGAGGTGTTATATTCACCCCACCTTTTTGGAATTTTGTTCGCAAAATCAGCTATACACATTTGCTAACTCAGGATAAAGCCGGAGAATCTCAGTCTCCCGTCCCCAAGTAGCTTTATCTGGTGTGCGGGCTTCTCACTAAATACTTACATTACAATTCTTTGGCTTTTCAGCCTCATTTCACAATGGCCCAGCATTTCAAAGGCCCAATGGAAGACTTTAAGTCCTCCCCACTTTCAATATCATCCGGTGCCACCACATGTGAACAGCCGGAGCGCACATCGCAGTTGTGCACTTTCTCTGCTTTACCAAGCCAATTTCTTTTCACAAGTCGGCCATCTAGCATATATAGCCCATAGTTTCTCTTGGAGGGTTCGCCTACCTAGTTAATGCATCAATAACTATACCCATAAGGTCATATCACGTTCCATTCAATCTGTGCCACACAGGCAACTATCACTTTCTGACACATTACAGCCACAATTATCCTTATCTAAGCTTTATTTCTACGGAGTATGTACTCTCGTCATCAATTTTTCTACATTTCTTATTCCACATTAAACACTGTTATGGAATCTCAACAGCCCCTCAGTGCAATTCACCGAGTAATCATCTAGTTCACGCTCACTGTACTTTCCTTTTCTGAGGGAATAATCCCCATTTTTTGGCATTTAGCCACAAGTCGTATATACACATATTTTTTCTCATGTTCTTAACCTACAACGTGCAATTTCACCTCTGCACTTTATCTTAAACAAGCACCATCTCTGTGCTCAACTTTCGAATCTAACTTCCAGGTTTACCAACTTTCACCAAGCACCTTAGCGAATCACTTTCTCAGGACATTTAACTGGTACCTTATGGACCACACATTACCATAATTAAATGACATTGGCCTTTTCAAAGCCTTCAATCACAACACACTCATGAATTTATGTATATAAGATTATACTTACAATTTCGCCTAGTTATCTCAAGACTTGACACAGTTCATCATTGATTTCTCACATTAAAGGCAACATGCCTAAGATTTCCATACTCATGTTATCAATTTCACATGTGTTTCATTTTTTACACCTCACCTTCATCATCATTTTATTCAACCAGTACGTATCATTCTATGGTACCATATCATACCTCTCTCATACCTATCCCATCATATAGGGATTTCCAAAATTTACCCATCATGTCATATGGAACTAAATCCATCATTGTCATCACTTTCATAATTCCATATCGGCTGGTATACAAGTCCCTCGGACTATTCAAAGTACTACAATCACACACAATCATATATCGTGGTACCTAGTCAAGAACAACATCCACATTGCATATTTTCAACACCTATTACCTCATTAAATCCAACTATTCTCCTTTTATTTAACCAAGTACCATTTTATTTACCAGCTAGTATAACACCTTCTTACTTGACTCCATCACAATTAATCCTTTATGAAAGGCCATTGGCCACCATCTTAGCTTAACATCTCTTCATCACGAGCCTTCCCAGAAAACCTTGACTCAATCCATACCACACACTTAGTATACGCATATACACATCTCCGAGTGCTCAAAATCATAACTCAACTACCATCTCATGGCACCTCACATATTGCATACTATTTGACATGTTACGGTCCACTTAAAGTTATCCAAATTCACCTCTTGCATTCCTCACAAGATACAATCCTCTAATGCAATGGGTAAAAACATCCTTAGGTTTAACCCCTCGAGCTCTTGTTGTCCTAAGGGCCCAAGGTGCAATGACCCACCAATTAGAGAGTCTGTCCTTATAATTCACGCAAGAAGAGGTAACATGCCATCGGCTGTACTAACAGTCCTGCTAACACGAGGTACTACCTCACATCACATTACTTATACAAAATAATAATAATCTCCGGGAACATAATCCATACGGAGATAGCCATACACTCCGGGCATATAAGCCACACAGAGATAATCACATTCTCATCACATCCGTATATAACAGCAAAAGAGTTTAGTATAGACACATCTCCAAACAGTCTACTCATTTAACTTGACTAGTCATTAGTCCTAGTCCATGACATAATCACCCTCACATGATTCCAACATCTCTCTCATACTTCGGCACATATTTTGCAATTCTTAATAGTACCCATGCTCGGTACAGTTCTAATCCATTGTCCATCCTGACTCGTAGCAACTGTGCTCAACACTGTAGAAGATCTACTTCATTAAAATAACATCATTTTTCCTCTCAATATTTCACTATGACACTAAGAGTGCCCTCATTTACCAGTCCATGCATTTAGCGTATCAGGACCACCAGATAAATCTCAACTTCGAGCGGTGCTCGCCTGGAACTTCCAAGAGCAACACCTCTTAAGATTCAATCCACAAGGGAAGCCCAGGAAAATCTTAATTGTCACATTATTAACAACATGTGTGCCATGGTATAACTTGCACACCGGGACTCCATCATGAATCCCATACCAAACTGAGCGTCCAATAACACTCCAAAGAGACAATTTCTTCAAACATTTCCCATCATAGGGGATTTTACTTACATCATTGTTCTTTTACCAAAGAATTTACTAATTCATGACAACACAGATATACATATAGGCACCCCGGCCTTCATAAAACACATATATATATATATATATAACCCATTATGCAAATTTGGTATTACCATAGTCTATTTCAAATATCCCTAGCAATTAAGCCATTTCAAACACAATATACACCCTTGGAATTTCCAAAAAAAAATCTATTAGGGGTTAATTCTCTTATGTAACATACCTTTTGAATCTCTATCAATGAGTCATTCTCAATTACCATCCTATACATCAATACCCACATATAATTAGGCCACATCATAAACATTTCACTACTACTCAACATTTTAGAGCATATTAATACCATTATTACACCACATTCAGTTATATTTCTCATGTCACATTTGTCAAGTCCAACCATCATTATATTATGGACCCTCATACTCTCAATAAAATTTTCTCATGCCATTCATGGCGATTTCCTCACTTATATTCAGCCAATAATAAATCATCATGGACTACCGTCCCATCTTTCAACATTAAATTTTCCAACACATCATTTTCATAGTTCTGTTAAGGTCCTTAAATTCCTCAATTCAAATTTTGAAGATTCAAACTCTTCCTACATCCAAACACCTTAATTCATCCAAGTGTATGCCCTTCTCATGGGTCTTACAACCTTCTTATTTTACCTTTATGTATCCAAGCTTACCGATAAGCACACATATTCAAATTTTTACGAATTCATCGGGGTTCCAAATCCCCTACCATGTCAAAATTATAACATTAATTCCACCTATACTCAATTGTTTTAACTCCCCCTACATTTAGGGAAGACTTACCAACATCATCATCAGAATATCAACTCAATTCAATCATACTTACTAACCATAAGACCACACATTCGACTATGGTAGCATTCTACCCAAAATGGTTAAACATACTATCTCAATTTATTCACACTAAGTCCTTAATTTCATCAAATTCACTTACAACATCTATGTCTGTGGAGCAATCAACACTGCAACCACGACCTCAGTCTAAGCACTGGCATTGGTGCTCCAGGGTTATCACGTAGGCATCTTATAATGGCCACACATATGACACGAAGAAATGGGTTGATCAGGCCCAAACTAAGGAATCACATGTGCAGTAACCAATAAGAGCTTACGTACAACTATACAGCATTCACCATAATCACACAATCATCAGAGTTCCCTAAGAAACTGCTCTGATACCATAAAATGTAACAGCCCGTTGTTCACCAGTGTTGTTATCATTAATTATGATATTAAGCGCAGTTACAATCACAGCGGTTCATTTATAAAATGCGGGTAAAATTTTTTTTTCATTCATTACGCAACATTCAAAACCGTTTAAGCGTAATAACTAAAAGATATGACCGTAACAGTGACACATTGCGGAAGACTTATTTCATCTACTAACATAATTTATTTCACTTATTATTAGACTCACAGGGTTCCCATAAACCCCTTAAATTAATCACCACTTTATCACATACATTCCCTCTGTAAAACACTAAAGGCCATAACCATTTCGCTTTCTCCAACAATTTATTGTACCTAAAATACTTCTCATCTCTTATTATGTTATATATTTTTCCCTTAGCTTCACGTGGGTTCAAACCGCGCTCAATTCTGAGCACCGTAGCTCAAGATATGTGTTTTTTTAAAAAAAAAACGTAATATTTTCCTGACAGCGACGCCGGGTGGCGCCATTACGGCGCCAACCAGCGACACACCACTTCCTGCAATTGCAATTTTCATGTTTCTTACAGACCCATGGCGCCAGTTGGCACCACAGTGGCGCCAGGTGGCACCACAGTGGCGCCACACCACTGTCAAATTTTTCAATCAGCTTCCTGCACTTGTGCAGGAGCCACCCCAGGGGCCTGAGTTCTCGACCTTCTATCGCCCCATCTCTAACTCCGATTAACCCCAAATTTTGACACAACATAGAGGGTAACATTCAAAATGGTGTAAGGCCTAACTCTATTGGACCACAGTGGAGGGAGATACGTTCTCCCAAAGTTCACTAAAAACATGCCAATTTCCCGAAAATTGGCCAAAATTCCCTTTGTTTTTACAACAATCCCCAATTGCCAATGCAACCTAAATACATAAGGTATATAAAATCAAATGGGTGGCACACACAAGGACCAACAACGCCTTGGGGCACTTACAACCCATCACAATCCAGTTACATGTATAATATTCCTTATGTTTCAATCATCAAGGTTTCATTTCATGCTTTTATTAGTCATACAAATAATCAATTCATAAATTAGGCATAAAGCCCTTTACATTACATTTCCATACTTTCAAGACATCATAGGTGGCTATGGATAGACCCCATGCTCATACATAAGATACATATACACCAAGTATAGTTATACATTTACATATGCATGGCATTTTCAACATGCACAAGTTCCTAGCCTCATTTCAAAATATAAAATCCTATGCTAAATGTCTCCAACTGAATCCTCTAACATGCGATGCCTTTCATATGCACCTCATGCTCCACTCCTCCAAGCTCAACCTAACCTGAAATGATGTCCCCAAACGTGGGGTGAGATATACAAATATATCTCAGTAAACCAATGGTACTAGAGGATCACTCCACCCCATGGCTCACTCAATGTGCAACATATAACAAAGTATGACATGCATGACATACAATATCACAACAACTGGGCACAATCCAAGAACATCCACAGCTAGATTACTGATGTGCCTCTGGCAAGTGTGATTTTTCTGTGTTAAAATTGATAAGAATTGAGTCATAATAAAGCAATTTAAATACATAATTGCTAATTATATTGATTCTTTGTATGTCAATAATATTCACCCTTTAGTTGTATTTTTACAGGAAAAAAGAGTGAAAATTATAAAAAACCTGTTAATGCAATTCTACACGGGTGCAGCACACTACAAGTTCCAAAAGCATGGCGCCAACCAGCATCATAATGGCGCACACCCGCGCCAGTTTCCGGAATTCACAGCGGTACTTTGCAAGTGGCACCAACTGGCGCCACTGTGGCGCCAATCGGCGCCAAATTCATTAAAGAATTCAATATGGCATTGGCATGGCGCCAACTAGCGCCAAAACCATGCTAATTGGCGCCATTTTCAACTAAGTCTTCAAGAAACCCACGCTAAGTAGCGCCCAAAAAGTGAAGGAGTGGCGCCATCCAGTGCCACTTTACGAGGAAATTGTTCCGACTTTTTCAATTGAACAGAAGCGTGGCGCTGACTAGCGCCAAACCAGCGCTAACTGGCGCCGGTTTGTGGGATGGATGTACCGTGTTTCTGAGGGGCATTTTTGGAAAGAAAAGAAAAGGTTATAAAAAGGACCTTTTGCACAATTAGGTCGAAGATACACATTCTGAAAAACATGGACACAGAATATTTGGAGGAGGCAGATCTGAGAGACTGGAGGGAGGAGCTCGGTGGCGTTCTTCGTTCTTCATCTCGTTCTAGTATTTCTTTATCTTTTATTTTAGTTTATGTTGAATTGTAGATCAGCGATCATGATGTTGATTGGCTAGATCTTTTATTGTAGTCAGGGTCACGATCCATATGTGAACCCTTGATACGAAGGATTGATTTGTGGTTTTTGAATTATATAATTATCTTTATTTTTACTCTGTGCAAAATTTATATTCCCTTTGTTAGAGTTGATCAATCTGATAGTTGGGGATATTCTGAGGATCAAAACCCTAGATAGGAATATTGGGGTTTTGATCTCGAATGGGGGTAAGATAACAATCTGTATGCGTGCTAGGAATAGACATGTATACAATTGCAGATGCTTAAATTATCGCGCTCATTGCTTGATCCCATGAGAAACATTGCAAGGAATTGGGATTTCTCATGGGATTAAAGGGTTAACACTGCAAGGAATTGAGGGTTAACTATTAAATCTTTTTAGATGATAATTTATCTAAGTAATTATATAAATAATTATTGTAAATCAATCCGGAGTAAAAAGCGGGGATCATTTGGTGAATGAACCCTGGCTACAATGCTCTTCTCATATTCCTTACAAAACAATTTTCATTTTTATTGTTTTATTTAACAAACCAAAAATACAAAAAATAAGTCTTTTGTTTTCGGAATTCAATTTTACCCAATTTGACAATATTTGTCATAACCTCTTTGAACTCTTCAATTTTAAAGAGAAAATTTATTTGATATTCGATCACAATCCCTGTGCAGACGAACTTTTCTTATCATTTTATTAATTGTGCGATCGGTATACTTGCCGGAGAGCATCAATTACGTTCGAGGACCCCATCGTATAACTCCCGGAATCTTCCTGGTGCCTCTCCCATGGTTGAGACGACTCCATGGCAAAACTCAACTGGAACTCCTAATGAGCCCTATCCAGCGGAAGTCCCACATCTTGGATCATCATGGTATTGCTCCCAGAGTCGGCCCCACGGCAAAACCCGACCGGAATCCCCAGCGGAACTCCAACCTTTGGATCATACTGGTACCGCTCTCAGAGTCGGTCCCACGGCAAAACCCGACTGGAATCCCCAGCGAAATTATCCAGCGGAAGTCCAAACCAACACACATCTACTGGCCAGAGATCAAACAATTTACACACAACATGCTCCAAGCATGTCACACAATCAAACAATAATGCATGAACATACATATTCATACAATGTTCAACAACACAAATTCCAACCACAACCTTCCACTAGGCGTGGTGGAGCACACAAGGGACTAAACCCTAGTTCCAAAGGTTTACCTCAACTCCGAGCCAATTCTCCATACGTAAGCTCCAAGCTTAATCTGCTTCATAGCGTACAAGAGAGGCAACCTATATGATCAACAACATGATCATCAATCAATTTCCATGCCAATCACTCATTTACAAAATTCATCATCAATTAGATTCACCTAGGCCCTATGGCACACAACCAATAATTTATCCATTTCAATTACATTACCCCTCACTACTCACCAATTCATAGTTATTCACATACACCTTCAATTTTACATCATCAACCAACCATTACCTCAATAGGTCGAATTACTCATGCCATCAATCTAGGGGTATCAACACTCATACTCATCATATAATCATATTACAACATCATACAATTACTTATCAATCCATTTCTTACACAATTCATTTTTCACAAATCTTAGGGATCATGCAAAAATCCTAAGTTATGAGCATTTTTCATCAATAATTTTTATTTCATTTCTGACTCAAATACATCATTCTAAGACATAATCATCTAATGCACATTTTCCATTTGAGTTCTCTAACTACACAAATTATCCAACACAACTTCAACACAAAACCAATTTTATGATTTTCACAAAAACTCCATGAAACTAAGAATACTTACAACCAATAGCTTCCTAAGGCTACAATGGTTGAAGATCAAGGGTCCATCCAAGCCAAAGCATCACCAATGCTCCCCAAAATTCTATAATTTTGCACAAATGGGTGTAAAAATGATCTCATCCCACACTCACTTTCATGACCCTCTCAAGAAGGGTAATATACTCACAGCCTCACTACAAACAACTATGGTGTTGGAACTTTATTGATTTGGTGGCTCAAAAGTGTGGAAAAAGGGCAAGAAAGTTTCTTGCCCTTCCTCCCATGGTGGCTGCGCAAAGGAAGAAGAAAAAGAAGAGAAAGAGGGAGAGAGAAAAAAGAGAGAGCGTGAGGGGAAGGGGAAAAGTAAGTGGGTTTGGTGGGAGCGGGTCCCACACGCGATTTAACTTTAATCCCTCACCCAATTCCAATCACAAACTCACTATCTACAAATTTTTCTAGTTCATGACATATTTTTATTTCCTCAAAATACTCATAAAAATTTCACTCCTATCGGTATAATTATACCACAGTATTTTTACACCGGAAAAATCTCTATTCATCAAAATTTTCAAAACTTGCCTATTCACTCAATTTTTTGTCCTGGATCCATTTCCGGCATTATTTTTATCATTTGAGTTCTCCTACTCCATTTTTCATGCCTCTGGTTACGTTTCTGGCAATCTACCATTTTGCCCTTGGTACATATTTTGACCTCAATTTCAGGATTTTCACTAATCCTTCCCCTTTTAACCAACATTATATCATATAAATTCATATTCAATTTTACGAGGTGTTATACTCATGAACGTCATGTTTGCCATCCGGTTCTCCTCCAGTACCTCTGCAGTGGCTCTCATGTTCGCCTCTCTAATGGCGTCCAGCATAGCCTGATTTGCCAACCTCGTGGCCTCCTGGTCGACTAGTCGGGCCACCTGCATCTCAGCCAATGCAGCCAGGACGGGATCAGGTTGATCCTAGCTCGAACCCTGGTTCCTGCTTGGTTGCACCATGACTCTGCAGAAGTTACACAAAGAATGAGTTGATCAGGCCCATGCCATGTGGTCATATACGCAGTATCATAATACACACCAATCAGAGAGAACACAAGATAGACACGCAACGAAACATCCTAAGTTATTGCAATACATACAGGCTTTTCCCTAGAAAGTGCTCTGATACCATAAAATGTAACAGCTCGTGTTAACCCGGTTTGTTAACATACTATCGTATTATGCCACGCTTAATTAAAATGCAGAATAACTTTTTCTTTAATTCAATTATGACGTCATTAACCTTAGCCGAGTTGATTACTTAATCAATTTCATAAAAATAACGCCTGTATGTAAATTGCAAGACAACTAACTGAATACCTCATATATAAATATAAAGTGAGTATCTAAAGCCACGGATCTACAACATGTAGTCCGGACAATGACTGATACGTTATCCAACTTTAAATGAAACAAGACATAATCAAGTCTATGTGGCATGGACAAACCCCATGCTCACCAAATATGGTAACATAGCCCCAACAACAGTCTCAACAGACAATATCATAATAATAGCAGAAAACATAAATAGCAACCAATATCCAGTCATGTCAGCATGTACAGCAGTATCTAACTCAACTCTGGCCTCCTGCCACTAGGAGTCTCAACCCCTGGGTTCTCTGAACCTGAAATAAGCGTACCCAAATGTGGGGTGAGATCTCTAACAAGAAATCTCAATAAGACAAGGGGTCCTCAAGGATTTTCCACCCCAAACTCACTTACATGTGCAATATAAGTTCTAAAAGCAGTAATTTCCAGTATAAGTTTCAAAAGTATGCAGTGCGACAGATATCCAATGCCATATGAGTTATCACTATTCTACTGGCCAGAGAAATGCAGGAATACGTCTATTACCCACATAGTAAGTACAAGGAACACCGCTTGCACCTCACCCACAGTCTCACCCTATTGCATGTACTACATACTCAGGCTTACCGTTTAGGTAGACTCACATGCATATCATAATAGCACATTGCATATAACAGCTCAACAACATTTCCAAAACATCAAAAGCATGTAACACAGCATGCATAAACCACATCCCCATGGGACATGGTGAAACCACAACATGGCTAAACCGAGGACACGAAAGCTTACCTTCCAAGCAATCAATCCAAGCCAAGAGTCCAACCACTCTCACAGTCCAAACACAGCAGTATCACAATCTGTTATGGACCAATAATATATCATTAAATATGCACCACAAGCATACAACTTAAAGACCACGCCTTTCCATTACGTTTTACGTCTTAAGGCTTCCAACAAAGCCATAAGCCCTTAATCACATGATCCTGACTTAGTTCATTAATTACAGAAGTCCAACTTTCTTAATCTAGGGTCCACAAACCCCCAATAGCCTACTATAAGAACAGTGCAGCTACTGTTCTTCGAAATCCCAGAATATCCGAATATTCCTCGGGACATATCCGGATATGCAATATCTGGATATCTTACTAACCATATCCGGATATTCAATATCTGGATATCCAGATCCCCATATCCGGAAATCCAATATCCGGATATCTGCTCGACAAATATCTATTTCACGACAGAAAGCAGTTTCTGCATTTCATGAAGATATCCTTCCAAGGTTCCATTTTTAACACTTAAACACGTTAAAGCATGCATTTTATACCCTCCTAGGTTTACATACCAGCTGGTTACTTGCTTAACCCCTTTAACATGCAAAGACATCACCTTTAACCCATTAAAGCCCATGATCAAGGTTGAACAACTCACCAAAGGTTCAAAACAAATGCAAGGGCTGCTCTTGGAGCTCACAACCAGCTCCCAGGGTGCTGACTTGAACACAGAACGAAAATACACTTCAAGCTTGTCCCTTTATGCCAAAAGGTGGCTTCTTGAAGCTCAAGAAGCCAAGAACAAGGTCTCACAACCCAAACTCAGAACACACAAGCCCAAAAACGTCCCACAAACAGCAAGCATGAACTCAAAAGGCTTCACCACTTCCTCACAATGCTCCCAAGCTTAGTGTTTACAACTCTCAAGAAGAAGACTCACAACAAAGGTGACTTCTTGTCCCTTACATGAGCAAAGGCCAAGAGTTTCAAGAGGAGAAGAGAAGGGTGGAGAGGAATCAGCAAAAAGACTCACGTAGAGGCTGAGTATGGCCTAGGGCTTTGTGCCTAAAGTTGTATAAATAGGCCACATGGCCACTAACGCGCAGTATTAGCATTAATAGTTACGCAAAATATTTTAGTCCTAAACTTTGGAATCTTAACCTACTCATTTTTCTAAGATTTTTTATATTTTTATTTTATTTTTCGGAGCACCTTTCCGGTACGCGCTTTTCCATAGCCAGTATCAGTTCTGGCATCAGATCTCATTATTTTAACTTGAAACTCGTTTAACTAGTCCTACATATTATTCTAGTAATTATCATGCACTTATTATAATTTTTTGGGATACTTCACCGGTACGCATTTATACCGGATAGCAGAACCGGTATCTGCGTTTTTCACCCGAAAAGCGACTTTCAGCATTATTACCCACTTACTACAATTATTAGAGCCTCATAATAATTATTAGGGTCAATTATGGAATTATTTCCTAATTATCACATTTATTTATTAAATTCATAAATTAGTAGTGCGGGTTCTTAGCAGTGTTGTAGTCCTGTGACTTAGATACTCACTTTATCTATATATTGAGGTATTTTAGTTAGTTGTATTGCAATTTACATACGGGAGATATTTTATGATAATTAATTAAGTAATCAACTTGGCTAAGTATTAATGACGTCATAATTGAATTAAAGAAAAAGTTATTCCGCGTTTTAATTAAACGTGGCTTAATACGATAGTATGTTAACAAACCGGGTTAACACGGGGTGTTACACTCATGCGCTTCAAGAGAACCAGCTAGCTCTTCAACAGAAAGCGTAGCCAAGTCCTTAGACTCCTCAATTGCACATACCACGTTTTCGAAGTCGTCTGTCAACGACCTCAGAATCTTTTCAACAACTCTGGAGTCAGTCAGCACCTTTCCATTCCGTCTCAACTGGTTCACCACGGTTTGAACCCAGGTGATGAAGTCCGACACTCCTTCGGTTTCCTTCATTTTCATCCCCTCCAACTCTCCTCTTAGAGTTTGAAGTCGGACCTGCTTCACACGGTCCGCGCCTTTGTAGGCCGTCTCTAATATATCCCAAGCCTCCTTTGCCGTCGTTGCACCTCCAATCTTTTCAAGACCACCGCTTTCTTCAACGGTTTGAAACATCATAAAGAGTGCCGCTGCAGCCTTTGTTCTCGACGCACTCAACTGCTTGAGTTGATTGGCTGAATATCCTTCCGTTGTTTCAGGTTCTATGAACTCATTTTGCACTAACCCCCAACTGTCATAGGCTCGTAGAAGAGCCTTCATTTGGATGCTCCAGTTTTCATAGTTCACCTTTGTCAGGCGGGGCACTGGCAGACTATTTCTCATATTCTCCATTGGCTCAAGCTCTGATACCAATTGTTATTTCACAGGCCCTATAACTGGTGCTCACACACACAAATACGCAAGCAATTCACTGAATATATCTCTATTCTATTACTGATTCTGCCTCTCTGTTTTACAAGAGTTACAGTGTGCTATTTATAAGCAATAGCAAATGATTAAGAGTGATAATGACTAACATAAGAAATCTAAACATATTAATTATCCACTAACAAATACCTAGGGACACACCTCTTCACCATAAACCAAACATATTAATTGTCCATTAACAAATACCTAGGACACACCTCTTCACTATAAACCTTTCATTTTTTATTTTCTTTTATTTAATTTAAAACTTATCCCAACATTTTGGTGTATTATTAGTAATTCATTTTTCATCACTGATTGATAACGAATCAATATACTTTTGCTTGTGTATCATGTGGCGAGGAGAAAACTCATGCAATGTCTATATTATTCCTCTCAACATGTCCTTTTATTTTTTAGCCACTCACGAAGATTCAAATTTTCGATTTTCTTTCCTTGTCATGTATTATTTTCCATTTACATCTTCTCTACTCAACTAAAAAATTAACTAAATGAAGTTTTATGCCCACGAAGAGAAATATTATTCTGTTTTTGTCAATGTAGATGCCTCCTGCGTTGGGAATAAGAACAGATGAGGATGCGGAGGAGTTACCAGATATGTGACCGGAAAATAGCTATTTGGATTCTCCAAAAATTTAGCTAGGATGCATTTCCTTAATGCAGAGTTTTGGGGCGCGTTTATTGGCTTAGATTTAGCTTCGAAGCATGGGTTTAGACAGCTTTGGCATGAAGGGGATTCCCTAATATTGGCCGCAAAGCTTATCTTGGAGGAGTGCATGGTTGAAATATCCATTGAGTCCTCCGTTGGTGCATCATGTTAGAACCTTTCTTAGCTTCCCTTTGAATTTGATAAGGGTTTTATAATTCTCAGGTTGAAGGAGAATTGAAATTTTATGTTATAGAGATAAAAAGCATGTGGGACCCATGTGTTAGAAAAAATTATATGTAGAACCCATGTCAGCACGGAAATCGAAGGGTGTGTATGAAAATTGTAATTCTCATGTTAAATGAGAATTATAAAACCCATTTGATAATTACAATCACTCATACTTATAGAGTAGCCAACGGAGTGACGGATTGACTAGTTATTTGTTGAGATATAAACTCCACATTCGTACAATCAATGTGGGACTATATATCTCAACATTATTCAGTACTTTCCTCCATGGGTTGGACTTGTATATCATCCAATCCATATGAGATGAATGTTCTCCGTTTCCGTTAAAAGACATGAAGGGTGTGGGTACGCTAAATTGTGCTAGTTGCTTGTGTTTTTGTGTGTTTTGTTATTGTTAAAAATATATATATAGGAAGAGAAAATGATATAAGAAAGGTAACAAAAAAATGGGAGTCTCGGATCTTCTAAAATTAAAAATTAACATAAGAGTCAAGTCAAATATTTGTGTTTATCTATACAAGGTTCAACTATAATTTGTTAACATTAGTGAAGAGAGATAAATACAAAAGTTTTACATCATCTTAAAAAATTCTTGTATAATCCTGCGAACTCAAATTTGATGCACATGGCCAATATATTTAAGTCAAATTATAAATTATGATAACTAATAATTAATTTACTATAAAAATTAATGATATATCAGTAATTTATTGGCATAATAACTGGTGGAGAGAAAAATAGATGTGGTAGCAGTTCATCCCCGGCGCCAGCTCTTAAGGAACCAAAGAAAACAAAATTGAGTACTCGAGGACACTAATTGAGAAAAAATAACGAGTTCTTTAATTTAATGCATAGTGAATGTCACATAAAATCGCAACCTTCAAGATAGTAGTTTGTTATTTATTATATGAAAAGCTATCTCCAGCAACAACCCGCACTTGTTCAGATGTATTTTTTTATTTTTAAATAGGAAAATATAGCATGAATTTAATCTATGTAAAGTTATCTCTTCTAACCCCAATATTTATTATATGAGAAGTTATCTCTTGGAACCTTCGTGATCACATTTTTCTAGTAGTGAATATAGCATGCGTATGCAACTATTTCAAGAAAAGAAAAAAAAGTAAAAGATTTCATTTTCTCAAATTAATAACTAACACGTATAAAGTTATGGGGAATATTAAAAATGCATGGTAGGCAATGTTTAGCTAAGAATTTTTTGAGAGGGCTCCTTTCCTCCTTTGGATCTATGTATCTTCGAAAATGAGCCTAGACGATACCCAACAAAGGAAAATAAAAAGAATATGCATAATAGTGTGGCAAGCGACTCGAGGCATGGTTAGTGAAAGCGACACTTGAGGGTTTATGCTCCATATTGAAGAATATATTCTGCTCTTGCAGCTATTGCTTTTTTCAACTGATTGAGTAGGCACAACTGTGCCTCTGCCATTGATTTCTTCAAATAATCTTAAACGTTGCTGCTGATCATCATCGCCCAGCAGCTAGCTAGAGATCGAAACTTGATGCATGGATGAACCATACTATTCATCTACCAAATGCCCAAACATGAAGTCATCATTAAAACTAACACTCTATTGTGTCGGAATCAAGAGACAAAAAGAGTCAGCTTCGCTTTAGTCCATTTATTTAATACTTTTGTAATGAACAAATTTCGGTGTGAAACTACTAAAGTTCTCATTCACTAAGTCAAACACTCCGTTAAGGCTGTTAGTTATATTTTTTGCAGAATGAAGTTCAGCCATAATTGTTGAGATATATAGTCCACATTAGTTGCATGTGCAAGGCTTTAGTCACTCTCACCCTTCGAGCTAGCTTTTGGGGTGGTGTATCCAAGGTTCTTTTCATAGTATCAGAGCCTCACCGTCCCCTACTTTCTCTTATGGACTTTCTTAGCACAGATAGGCCGGGTCTGTTACAACAACGTTGCTGAGCGATACTTCAACCTAGTCACACTATAATTGTGGGGCCATTCTCACATGTTTCTAGAAGACAAAAATATAATTAGATGAGTCAGGAAAGGGTGCATGTATGTATTTTCTCAACATGCGTCGCACCCAGATAGCCATCAACATATATAGTCCATCTTCCGTATTTGCCTGTAAGGAAATAGTAACCTAAAGTAATCAAGGAAGGCCAGAGAGAGCGAACCTAAAAAGCAAAAGGCCAAAAAAAATGTTCTGGCTGTGTGGTCGAGAGATGAACACATGGTTACTGTTTCTTTAGGAGGTGGGCATCCTCGCCTTGTTGCTTTCGAATCTTTGAAAAAACAAAGGGAACTTTTACTTATCAAAAGAAAAGAAAACCAAGTAGATTGCAATCTTGATCTCAACGTCAGCTTGGTACCTAAAGCGGAGTGAAAGGTGCGGCAAGTACTTGAAGTTGGGTTGGGCCTCTTCTCCATTGTGGCCCTGGACTGTGATAAGGGACGCGAACCCTCCGATGGAACTGAAGTGGGAGAACAAGGAAAAACAGAGAAAATAAGAGAACAAATCTGAATCAATTTCTATGAATGAATTCAATTGGATTTACAGAAGCATATTATAATACCCTGATACCCATTACACCCATCGTTATCCCATTAAGCCACGTAGGCAAACTGATGCGTGATGAGTATAAGAAGAAAGGAAAATACACTTTGTAAAAAAAATGGGATAGATAGGAGTCTAACACAATTGAGATTAAAGGCTAAGTCACCCTCTCAACTGATAAAGAACCCACTCGTCTCACCACTAACCCACGATTAGATAAAGATAACAAGATTCAAGACAAGTTTGAGAACTTGCAACACACTTTTTCATTTATCAAATCTGTCCTCTGCATTACAAAATATCTCATATTTATAGAATAACTAAAACATGAGAATACAAAGAGACAAACACTCCCAAGAGTTGTGTTGCTTAGGAAATAGAAATAACAATAACTAATCCCAACTCCCAAGAGTCATGCTCCCAAGAACTGTGTTGCTTAGGAAATAAAAATAACAATAACTAAAATTCTCTTTATTGCATTTTAAATGCTAAAACTCTTGATCTTCCTTCATAGGCAGCCAACTAATCATAATTTGACCCAAAATAACTTTGGAACCCAATTGAAACTATGCCTTGAAATCAAAACATGAATTTGCATATCTTGGACTTAACATTTTAGCTTCTCTAATCAAATGCAACATTCTTGCTTCTGTATCACAAACTTACAAAATAACAACAGCTCATCAACATAGTTATAAAGCTAATGGGCCTAGTAAGCACTAAAGTCCTTGGCCCAGGAAGGGCCCCTGCTACTCTCCTTAACTTGGGTTCATGATCCTCTTTTGTATCATTCGTCCCTGCTACAAAAGGAACCTTGTCCTCAAGGTTCTTTTCTTACAAAGAAAATTTTGGATAGTGTGTTGTAAGGTCATGTTGCATCTTCAGGGAGAGAGTGCGACCATTGTATCATCCATAGCTTACGAACACCAATTGCATCCTGCACTTCCCGTGACATCAAAGCTGAAAGAGGAACTCCATTATAATATTCATTCTCTGATGTTGGAAGATAAATACCCTACTTGCTAGTTTAAACTATCACTATATGAGGTCCTGCATAAGACCCCTGCTATTATTAATTGCCAGGCTCCAAACACCAGAAAAATTCATTGCTTTCTAGAACCAAATCCTCCAATTTGCCTTCCTTGGGATATAGTAACTGTGGTATCACTATAATGTAGAACTTAAAATAAAAACAACTATTTTCTTGTGGAGAAGACAAAACTTGTATTTCTCTTTTTCTTGTGATATGTTGCTTACAATATGGATTAGTTTATATAGGCACTAGATTGTCTTTTCATGAACCAAAACATTAAATTAGCCATAAACCACAAAACTAAACTTCCAACTCTTGGCCTCTCTAACTCTTGGTCTTTCACTTTCTCACAACTCTTGGCCTTTCACTTTCTTACAACTCTTGGCCTTTCACTTTCTTACAACTCTTGGCCTTTCACTTACCTAAACACATGACTCCTTAATTAAGACTATTAAATATAAAACTAACAAAACATTTAAAGTTTATTCAACAATTCTCCTTCATAAACTTAAATGGTTCTGCCATCTTTCATCCCAAGCATCTTCTTGCAATTGTTGAGCAGCAACGTCGGCAGTGGCTTTGTGAAGATGTCCCCGACTTGCTCTTGACTGGTCACGTGTGTTAGCTCCACATTTCCTTCCTTTACTTGATCCCGGATGAAGTGAAATCGGACGTCAATATGCTTGCTTCTTTCATGATTTACCGGGTTCTTGGCTAGCTCTATAGCCGACTTATTGTCAATTCGGATCACAGTTTGACCGACTTGTTTTTCCTCCAACTTGCTTAGCAAATTCCTGAGCCACATTGCATGACAAACACACCAAGATGCAGCTACATATTCAGCTTCACATGTCGACAGTGTCACAATAGGTTGCTTCTTCGAAATCCAGGTGAATGTCGTGTTGCCCATGAAAAACACATAACCAGCCGTGCTCTTTCGATCATCTACGTCTCCACACCAATCACTGTCAGAATATCCAATCAACTTGTATTTTGCCGAGCTCGAGTAGTGTAACCCGTGTGAAACTGTAACTTGAACATACCTCAAAATTCTCTTTACCGCCTTCCAATGTGTGTATCTCGGCTCCTCCATGAACCGACTTACTATGCCGACACTTAACGAGATATCTGGCCTCGTGCATGTGAGATAACGTAGGCTTCCCACCAAACTTCTGTACTTGCTTGCATCAACACGGTCTCCTCCATCAAACTTAGAGAGTTTTGAACCGGGTTCCATTGGTGTTGAAACTAGGTTGCAATCTTCCATCTTGTACTTCTTCAAGATCTTTTTTGCATAAGCCTCCTGTGACACGAAGATTCCCTTCTCATTTTGTTTTACTTCCAAACCAAGAAAGAACTTCATCAAACTGAGATCTGTCATTTCGAACTCTCTTGTCATTGTGCTCTTGAACTCTTGTATCATCTTGGCATTGTTTCCCATAAAAATGAGGTCGTCAACATAAAGAGCCACAATTAACAAGTCTCCTCCATTTTTCTTGACATAAACAACATGTTCATATGGACATTGTTCAAGTCCATTCTCCTTGAAATATTTGTCAATACGAGCATTCCATGCCCGTGGTGCTTGCTTCAACCCGTAAAGTGCTTTCTTCAATCTCAGCACCTTCTTCTCTTCTCCTGCCTTCATGTAGCCCGGCGGTTGTTCCACATAAACTTCTTCTTCAAGAACACCATTCAGAAATGCCGACTTTACATCCATTTGATGCATTGGCCATCTGTATTGAGCAGCCTGTGAGATGAGTAGCCGAATTGTCTCCATCCTTGTAACAGGGGCAAACACCTCGTCATAGTCAATTCCAGCCTTCTGCTTATAACCTTTTGCAACTAGTCGAGCTTTATATCGTTCTATCTCCCCTTGAGCATTCATCTTCTTCTTGAACACCCACTTCACTCCAATGGGCCGACTTTCTTCTGGTAGCTCGGCTAACTCCCATGTGTTATTTCGGTCAATGGCTTCTATCTCCTCATCCATGGCATCTTGCCATTTCTTATCTCGGATGGCTTCTTCAAAACTTATGTTCTCAGAGTCTGCAAGAAGACAAACAAAATGTACCTTACTTGTTGACTCATATATGTCTTGTATGCTTCGCATCCTGGGTTGTTGTACCTCATCTTCATCATCAGAAGCTTCAGGACTTGCCGGGTTGATAATTTGAGTTGAGATTCCGTCTTCAAAGTTTACCTCAGAAGAATTGTTCCAGTCCCACTCATTTGCTTCATTGAGCTTTACATCTCTGCTTACTATGACTTTCTTGTTGACGGGGTCAAACAGCTTATACCCCTTTGTTTTTTCATCATATCCAATAAAAACATATTTCTTGCTTTTATCCTCGAGCTTGGTTCTGAGCTGGTCCGGTATGTGTGCATAGGCTATGCTGCCAAAAACTCTGAGATGAGCCACTGAAGGCTTTTGACCGCTCCATGCTTCATGTGGAGTTTTATCATCCAAGTTCGAATGTGGACATCGGTTCTGCACATACACAGCACACTGCACAGCTTCCGCCCAAAACTCCTTCGGCATCCTTTTGTTCTTCAGCATTGACCGAACCATGTCAAGAATAGTCCGGTTCTTCCTTTCAGCCACGCCATTCTGTTGTGGTGAGTATGGTGCTGTTAGAAACCTCCTTATCCCCTGTTCCTCACAAAAAGACATAAACGCTGTTGAGGTATATTCCCCACCTCTGTCAGACCGCACCGATTTGATATAGCTTCCTGTTGCCTTCTCAATCATCACCTTGAACCTTTTGAACACATCAAACACCTCGGACTTCTCCTTCAGAAAGTAAACCCAAGTTTTCCGTGAGAAATCATCAATAAAGGAAATAAAATACTTCTTACCGCTGAAGGAACCCGGATTGATGGGTCCACACAAGTCGGTATGTATTAGTTCCAGAGGTTGCTTAGCCCGGAATCTTGCCATCTTCTGAAACGTGGTCCTGGCATGCTTGCCAAGTACACAACTCTCACAAAACTTTCCTTCAAAGTTGATGCCAAGTAACCCTTCCACCATCTTCTTCTTTGCCAACTCGGTTAGACCACCATAATGTAGGTGACCAAACCGGAGATGCCAAAGTGACGCCTTATCTTCCACCTCGGCTTGTAAACATTCAACCTGTATACATTTCAGATTTAGTTTATACATATGATTCTTACCCATTTGAACTCGAACTATCAGCCGACCTTGCTCATCTTTCAAATACAATACCCGGTCTTTCATAATAACCGAGTAACCTTTCTCCATCAGTTGACCCATGCTTAAAATATTGCTTTTTAGGTCGGGTGCATAGTACACATCTCGAATTGAGCCAATTAACCCGTCCTTTTGTAGGAAAAAGATCGTACCTCGGCCTTTTACCTCAACCTTTGAGGCATCCCCGAACGAAACATGTCTGGTTTCCACCTTTCTCATCTCCTTGAAGAAGTCCTTATGTCCGCACATGTGGTTGCTCGCACCCGTGTCAAGATACCACTCCATGTCATCGTCTGGACTTCCTTTACTGTGTGTCATTAACAAGACACCATCCTTCATCTCGCCTTCTGTGGCTAGGTTGGACGTCTCCTCCACCTTTTTCTCCTCTCTGCATTCTCTTGCGAAATGTCCGACTTTGCCACAGTTGTAACACTTGTCCGAGTTACAATCTTTTGCATAGTGACCAAACTTTCCACATTTGTAACACTCGATGTTTGAATAATGTGACCGACCTCCTCGTCGACCTCGTCCTCTTCCTCTCCAGTTTTGTTGATTTGACTGTCCTACCTCATCACTATACACTTCTTGACTTCGGCCTCGACCTCTACCACCACGGCTAGTACCTCGTCCACCGCGGCCACGTCCTCTACCTCGAAAATTTTGAGAATAGAGCATCTTCTCATCTTTAATTGTTGCTTTGGTCTGAAGTGCCTGCTCAAGAGTTTCCTCCTTCTTCTTCTTTCTTTGTTCATGCGCTTCAAGGGAACCCGCCAACTCGTCAATGGTGAGTGTAGACAGGCCCTTGGATTCCTCTATGGCACAAACCACGTTTTCGAATTGGTCTGTCAAAGATCTCAAGATTTTCTCCACCACTCTGGTGTCAGGTATATCTTCTCCATTCCGTTTTAACTGGTTCACAATTCCTTGAACCCGGGCAACGAACCCGGATACTCCTTCTGTGTCCTTCATCTTCATTCCCTCCAACTAGGCACGAAGGGTTTGAAGCCGGACTTGTTTAACCCGGTTAGCTCCTCTATAGACATTTGCTAAGATGTCCCAGGCTGCCTTTGAGGTCTCACAATTTGCTATCTTCTCGAACCCGGATTCGTCTACAGCTCGGAAGAGCATGAATAACGCCAGCTTGTCTTTTGCACGCGTCTCTTTCAACGCTTTGGTTTGAGCCGCCGAATGGCCTCCAGTGTCCTGTGGTTCTACAAAACCTGCTTGAACATTCTCCCAAGCGTCCTGGGATCCGAGAAGAGCCTTCATCTGGATGCTCCAATTCTCGTAGTTCTCCTTCGTCAACTTAGGTAGTGCCATATCACTCCCCCTCTCCATAGCTCTGATACCAATTTGTGGTATCACTATAATGTAGAACTTAAAATAAAAACAACTATTTTCTTGTGGAGAAGACAAAACTTGTATTTCTCTTTTTCTTGTGATATGTTGCTTACAATATGGATTAGTTTATATAGGCACTAGATTGTCTTTTCATGAACCAAAACATTAAATTAGCCATAAACCACAAAACTAAACTTCCAACTCTTGGCCTCTCTAACTCTTGCCCTTTCACTTTCTCACAACTTTCACTTTCTTACAACTCTTGGCCTTTCACTTTCTTACAACTCTTGGCCTTTCACTTACCTAAACACATGACTCCTTAATTAAGACTATTAAATATAAAACTAACAAAACATTTAAAGTTTATTCAACAGTAACGGAGAATTAACTGATATTTCACCAACGGAAGCCGAAATTCTCAACTCAGATTCATCCAAGCCTGTTGCTGAGCCTAAACTACAACGATCATTCCCATGCTTTGTTAAAGCGTCCTTAAATTTCTTAATAGGTTCATTGGTACAGCTGAAGCTACAAACTCGCCCCTCAGCACCTCTATAGAACCTAAAGAATGGTAACACATGAATGTGCAGACTGTGACACATGGTTTTCATCTCCTCATAATTGACTTTCAGAAATATTGTATTTGGGTACAATTCCACTATTTGACAGATCTTAGGACGAAGGGCTTTACAGCCTCCACAACCAGGTGAATAAAAGTCCACTACAACCAATGCATCACCAGCTTTGAGCAAAGAATGGACCAGTTCTTGCGCTGAATGGATCTCAATCATATTAGGCTTTAGGTTCGTCTTCCACCACTTCAAAGCTCTACTAACGCAAATTGTTGCTTTTGCTTGTGCTTTTGTTAGCCCTCCACATGCCAATAAGGTTGCAGCCAATCCTCCTGGAACCAAGCCCTGTAGATGAATCATGGTAAAGCTATGAAGGCAAGTGATACAACAAAGTGATAGAAGCCCCATATCTGTAACTGAGCTATATGAAAAATTTATATGTCGTAGATTTTGGGGAAAATGAGTTAGTGACATCATCCCATTATCATCAATGTGGTAGCACTTCTTTATGGGAAAACGTCTTGGTTGTTTGCAATTAGTGGCATTTGCGGCCAAACCAAGAGTTGCTTCATTGTTTCCCTCTATATTTGTTAGAGGAAGGAACACAAACGCATAGACAGAGATACCAACAAATCCATATTGTTCGCCCCTATACTTACTTCTGTATAAACTCACAGCTGAAAAATGCAATAACAAAATATGATGAACTGCCAAGTAAGGTTCAGATGTTGAGTGGCCCCTAATGCTATTTGTAGTGCAAAATATGGGAGAAAATCTCATCTTCAAGTGCAAAATCTCATCCGCAAAGTCTATGAAATCTCTTATGATGTTACGACTGACCCATCCTCCATATTCATCTTCAAGTGCCTGAGGAAAAGCAAAGCTGTGTAGCTTGAGATTTGAAGGAACTTTTAACACAAATTGTGCAGTGAAGGCCCACCCTTTAAAATTATCCCTTTCTAACCTTTCAGGCTTCATTTCAAAATTAACACAGAGCCAACTCTTGAAAAGATAATCAGAATATAAGTCTCTAACCTTGAGACTTCGAAGAACACTACTCGAGATATCAAAAGAAGGGTAACAAGAAGCAACATAAGAAGAATTCCATGATCCATTGTATCGAAACCCACCAAAAAAATTATCTAATACACGATTCCTCCAAAGGGATTCATGGTTGTTAAAAACATAAAAAGACTTGCTTGCAGTGGCCAAAACCCCCAAACTAGTACCACCCAAAAACCCTCCTAGGTTCCAAGTAAAATGAAACCTTGTAAAGGAAACAGATGTTAAGCTAACAATTACAGATTTAGGACAAGGCTTTGTGTAACACCCCGTGTATACCCGAAATATTAACATTACATCGTATTAAGCGGTGCTTAATTAAAAATGCGGAATATTCTTTTTCTTTTCAATTATGACGTCATTATCAATTACCAACTTGATTACTTAATCAATTTCATAAAAACAATGTCTGTATGAAGATTAAAAGACAACTAACTGAAATACCACATAACATAAGATAAGTGTGTATCTAAAATCACGGATCTACATCACGTAGTCCGGACAATATCCTGATACATTATTACAACATCGAATAAAACTAAGACATAACAAGTCTACGTGGCATGGACAGACCCCATGCTCACCAAATAAACAACATAGCCAAACAAGTCTCAACATAAAACTCCATAAGCATAAATGAAGCTAACAACATATCATCAACAGGTGCAATCAGCATATAAATCAGTACTATCTAGCTCAACTCTGGCCTCCTGCCTCCTGAGGCCTCAACATTACCTGAACCTGAAATAAGCGTCCGCAAACGTGGGGTGAGATCTCTAATCAAAGAAATCTCAGTAAGACAAGGGGTTCTCAAGGATCTTCCACCCCAAGCTCACTTACATGTGCAATATAAGCTCTAAAAATAGTAATTCAATATAAGTTCCAAAACTATGCAGTGCAACAGATATCTATGACATGTGTGTTTATCGTTATCTACTGGCCAGAGAAATGCAGGAATACGTCTATACCCACATGAGTACAAGGAATACCGCTTGCACCTCACCCACGGCCTCACCATCTTGTATGTACTACATACTCAGACTTATCGTATAGGTGGACATCACATGCATATCATAAAAGCACATTGCATATAATAGCTCAACAGCATTTCCAAAACATCAAAGCATGTAACACATCATGCATAAACCACATCCCCATGGGACATGGTGGAACCACAACATGGCTAAACCGAGGACACGAAAGCTTACCTCTTAAGCTAGCTATCCAAGCCACAAGCTCAAAGTCCAAACACAACAGTATTACAATCTGTTGTGGACCATTAATCACGTCTTAAGGCTTTACTTTACGTTTTACGTCTTAAGGCTTCTAACAAAGCCACAAGCCCTTAATCACATGATTCTGACTTAGTCCATTAATTACAGAAGTTCAACTTCCTTAATCTAGGGTCCACAAACTCCCCAATAGCCTACTGTATGAATAGTAAACCTACTGTTCTTCGAAATCCAAGAATATCCGGATATTCCTCGGGGCATATCTGGATATGCAATATCCGGATATCTCACTGACCATAACCGGATATACAATATCCGGATATCCAGATCCCCATATCTGGATATCGATATCCGGGTACCATATCCGGATATCTGCTCGACAAATATCCGGATATTTCACGACAGAATGCAGTTCTGCATTTTCGTGAAGATATCCTTTCAAGGTCCAGCTTTTAACAATTAAACACGTCCAAGGATTCATTTTTAAGCATATACAAGTTCACTTAGGTGTTGGTTACTTCATTTTAACCCTTTACATGCAAAGACATCACTTTTAAGCAAGTTAAACTCATGATCATGGTTAGGTAACTTACCCCAAGGCTTAAAACAGAAATGCACAGAGATATGGAGCTCTCTATGAAGCTCCTAGATTCTGACTTTGTGGAAGAACGAAAATGGCACACCAAGGAGGGTCTTTCTCACCAAGGGTGGCTCCTTGAAGCCACACAAGCAAGAACAAAGCTCCAACCTCCCAAACAAGGAAACTCAGCCCTGAAATCTCCCTCACACAGAAACACACTCAGAAAACAAGACCGCAACCTCCTTACAATGCACTCACCCAAGTGTTTCCATGGTAAAAGAGGAAGAATCAAGCACAAGGTGGCAACTTGGTGGTTTCTCCCAAGCAAAGTGGCCAAGGAGAAAGGGTGGCAGCAAAGAAGACAATGCTGCAGCCACACTCACGTAGAGAAGAATATGAGACCTAGGGTTTTGTGCCAAATAGGTGAATATATAGCCAAATCCACTTAAATGCGCAGTATTAGCCTTAATAGCTACGCAAAAGATCTTGATCCCAAACTTTGGAATCTTAACCTACTCAATTTTATAAGATTTATCATATTTTTATTTTTTTTCTGAACAACTTTTCGGTACGCGCTTTTCCATAGCCAGTATCAATTCTGGCATCAGATCACATTATTTTAACTTGAAATTCGGTTTACAAGTCCTATATAATATTCTAGTAATTATCATGCACTTATTATGATTTTCCGGGATACTTTTACGGTACGCATTTATACCGACTAGCAGAACCGGTATCTGCACTTTTCTTCCGAAAAGCGACTTTCAGCATTCTTACCCACTTACTATAATTATTTAAGCGACATAATAATTATTAGGGTCAATTATGGAATCATTTCCTAATTTATCATAATTAATCAATTAATTTCCTTAATTAGCGGTGCGGGCTCTTACACTTTGCACCATCAAGACGAATATGAAGGAAAGATTTGGAGAAAATCATTTCCATCAGGTTACCAACATACTTTGGCTCAAAAAGAAACCTATCACAATCATCCATCAATAGTTCTTGGCCAGACGCAACCACATCCATTTCGTAACCTCTTGTAATTTCAGCATTTGTCAATCCCATTACTCCCTTAATAATACCGATCTGGTAGCAGGGAACGGTGACGTCAAAAACACAAAGAAAAGGAAGAAACAGAGGGTCATTGTGAATGAGAAGAAATCCTCCAGGGTCCCAATGGAACATGCTTATATTTAGGCTAGGCATTTCATCAAACATGTGTCTAGCATACCAATTCTTGGCGAGATTAGACAACAAGGGAACATTGAAGATCTCATCAAATTTGGGTGTCATCATCTTCTGCAAAACCTGCGCATCACCCTTCTTCATCGAGTTGCAAACTTCCGAATGGGACTGGTTCACTTATTTCCTCGGCAAGGGACGCTTGCTCTAAGAACCCATGCAGCGCTGACCTCTAGGCTTTGGGGCCGGTGAAATTGAAGGAGCTGTTACAAAGAGAGGAGCTATGGAACTAGCCTTTGCGAAATTGGCCCTCATCTTGGCAAAATCGGCACGCAACGCGGTCCTAAATCTTGCAAAGTCAGTGTGCATCTCAGTGCTAAACTTTGCCAAATTGTAATGGATACAGCAAGATTTTTGAATAGTGTTGTAATGGAAGGTGTTGCAATTCCATCCTGCATCTTGAAGAACGAAGATGAGCCCATCAAGATGAAAGCACCAATGATAAGGGACGTGAACCCTCCAATGGAACTCAAGTGGGAGAACAAGGAAAAATGGGGAAAATAAGAGAACAAATCTGAATCAATTTCTATGAATGAATTCAATTGGGTTTACAGAAGCATATTATAATACCCTGATACCCATTACACCCATTGTAAGAACCTGCACCGCTAATTAAGGTAATTAATGATTTAATTATGATAAATTAGGAAATGATTCCATAATTGACCTTAATAATTATTATTTGGCTTAAATAATTATAGTACGTGAGTAAGAATGCTGAAAGTCGCTTTTCGGAAGTAAAGTGCAGATACCGGTTCTGCTAGTCGGTATAAATGCGTATCAAAAAAGTATCCCGGAAAATTATAATAAGTGCATGATATTTACTAGAATATTATATAGGACTTGTAAAACGAGTTTCAAGTTAAAATAATGAGAATTGGTGCCAGAACTGATACTGACTATGGAAAAGCGTGTACCGGAAAGGTGCTCAGAAAAATAAAATCAAAATATGATAATTCTTGTAAAATTGAGTAGGTTAAGAATCCTGAGTTTGGGATTAAAATGTTTTGCGTAGCTATTAAAGTTAATACTGTGTGTTTAAGTGTGTTTTGGCTATAAATACCCTCTTTAAGGGCACAATGCCCTAGAAAAAGGAATTGGTTGCGTGAGTGTGTGTTGGTGGCTGACCAGAACTGTTCTTCTTAGCCTTTCTTCACCATTTTCTTGATCAAGTGATCATCTTTACTTGTTTCTTTGCATCTTTGAGTGTGTAAACACTTGGGAATCATCTTTGTGAGGGTGTGAGGGTGCATGTCTTGAGGTTGGCCACTGTTTGTAGTCAGTGAGTGGGCTGAGTTGGGTTGAGGGAGTGCTGTGAGCTTCTCCTTTGGTTGTAGGAGCTCCAAGAAGCAACCTTTGTGAAGAAAAGACCCATCTTGGTGTGCATTTTCGTGCACAGAGTTGAGGCAGACTTGGGAGTTGTTGTGTGAGCTCCAAGAGCATCATCTACCTCTGCTTTTGGCTTGTGGTATGATTATCACCTTTGAACTTGAGTTTTCTTAGTTAAAAATGGAACCTTGATGCATGTAAAGGCTAAAAGATGATAACTTAACGTTGGGTAATGTCTAACACACCTAGAAATACATGTTTAGGTGTCTTTAATCGGTAAAAATTCAACCTTGGAAGGATATCTTCACAAAAATGCAGAACTGCATTCTGTCGTGAAATATTCGGATATTTGTCTAGCAGATATCTGGATATTGGATATCCGAATATGGGGATCTGGATATCCGGATATGGTCATTGTGATATCTGGATATTGCATATCCGGATATGTCCCCGAGGAATATCCGGATATTCTGGGATTTCGAAGAACAGTAGCTGCACTGTTCATACAGTAGGCTATTGGGGTTTTGTGGACCCTAGATTAAGGAAGTTGAACTTCTGTAATAATTGAACTAAGTCGGAATCATGTGATTAAGGGCTTGTGGCTTTGTTAGAAGCCTTAAGACGTAAAAGGTAAATGAAAAGCGTTGTCTTTATATTATATGCTTGAGATGCATGTTTATTGATATGTTATTGGTCCATAACAGATTGTGATACTGCTGTGTTTGGACTTTGAGCTTGTGGCTTGGATAGCTAGCTTAAGAGGTAAGCTTTCGTGTCCTCGGTTTAGCCATGTTGTGGTTCCACATGTCCTATGGGGATATGCTTATATGCATGCTCTGTTACATGCTTTTGATATTTGGAAATGCTGTTGAGTTGTTATATGCAATGTTCCTTTATGATATACATGTGGTGTCCACCTATACGGTAAGCCTGAGTATGTGGTACATACGATATGGTGAGGCTGTGGGTGAGGTGCAAGCGGTGTTCCTTGTACTCATGTGGTTATAGAGGTATTCCTACATTTCTCTGGCCAGTAGATAGTATAAACACACATGGCACGAATATCTGTTGCACTGCATACTTTTGGAACTAATATTGGAAATACTGCTTTTTGAACTTATATTGCACATGTAAGTGAGCTTGGGGAGGAAGATCCTTGAGGACCCCTTGTCTTACTGAGATTTCTTGTTTAGAGATCTCACCCCATGTTTGGGGATGCTTATTTCAGGTTCAGGTAATGTTGAGGCCTCAGGCGGTAGGAGGCCAGAGCTGAGTTAAATATTGATGATATTATGTGCTGACTTGTTGGATGCTGGTTATGCATGCTGCCTTATGCTTTTAGCTTCATTTATATTTTGGATTAGCTTGTTGAGATGTTGTTGGATTCGTTGTTGATTTGGTGAGCATGGGGTTTGTCCATGCCACATAGACTTGGTTATGTCTTGCTTTAATTAAGTTGTAATAATGTATCAGGATTTGGTCCAGGCTCTGTGTTGTAGTCCTGTGACTTTAGAGACTCACATTTATATCTATTTATGAGGTACTTCAGTTAGTTGTTTATTGCAATTTACATACAGGCGATATTTTATGAAATTGATTAAGTAATAAACTTTGATAGGATTAATGACGTCATAATTAAATTAAAGAAAAAGTTATTCCGCAACATTTAATTAAGCATAGCTTAATACGATGACATGTAATTAACCGTGTAACATCCCGCATAATTAGTAAAATACATAAGTACTATATGTTATAGATGGATGTGTAGATTTCGGATGTATGGTTTATGTGTGATGGCTTGCGAATTGTTTGACCTTTATCCTTGGATAAGACTAAGGTAAGTATTTAAATTAAATCATAGGAGGATACATATGTAGACATGTGAATTTTATCATATGAGTAATTTGATTGTGTGTTATAGGACCTTAGAGTTCATTGGACTTTGGAAGTGGGCTAGTGTGTGTGGACTTGCCACCTTTAGGCTTGTCTTGTTGGATCCATCATGTTCAGCCCAAAGTTAACCCACACATAATTCCCTAAGCCTTGTCCAACAAGGTTGTCTTGTGTAGCAAGGAATTCCCACATGGCAAGATGCATTCTTTCCCACATCTTTCTTGCGCAAAAGAGGGTGATTATACTTAGAAAAAATCTGCCAATTTCCCTCTTGTTTGACCGCCACTTCACCTAGCTTGTGCATCATTTGGATTCAATTTCATTGCATGAAAGACACATGTACCATTTAGCATGATTTTAGGCCGCATCTTCTTCATTTTGGCGCACATGGGGGAGTCATAGATCAGATTTTTCTATGACACAAAACTGCCTAACTTGTTGACTTGGAGAACCACCTTACACCTTTCATCATGAGGCTGAATTGTGCAGATTTTTGCATGGTTTTGGCAGTCCATCATGAGCCAAATCTGCCCCTTGCTTCCACATGCAATCAAAGAAGATTTTTGGGGCTGCAACCTCTCATCCCATGCGCACCTAGACTGCCTAAATTCAGATTTTTGGCTGCCACATGGTTGTCTTGCATGTTGACTTAGTAAACCTCCTAGCATGTGCTCATGATGCACCTCCTTCCCACTCCATCTTGTGCGCCTAGCTTGCTTATTTATGTTTAAAATTCTGACCTTGGTAGCATCATTCAGATCTGAACTCTTCCCCCTCACCTCCTTGCATGTGCATAGTGTACTTTAGAAGCAACCTTGTGTGCAGCCCCACTTCTTCAAGCAACCAGAATTTTCATGATGGTTAATCATTGCAACTTTCCCTCACTTTCCCTTTAAGTATGCGCATAAGGAAGGGCTGCCCTCACCTTACATTCAGCCAACTTTCCTTCCTCATCTCCTCACTCTCTAAACCGTGTAGTGTAGGGGCCTTGGAGAAAGAAAAACTTTGCTTCCATCACTGTCCAGCCTTGTCCTCAACCTTGAAGCTGTCCAAGTTTGTTCACCCTCACCTTGTTTGCGCATAGAACATCCTAGGAAGAGGAGACTTATTGTGAAGTAGAGCTAGAAAGGGTGTGGTGAAGTGTGTGCTACAAGAGGTAAGCCTTGAACCTAGACCTCTTTCATGGTGTGTAATCATATGTGTGCTTGAATGTCTCCTTGAATATGTTTTGCTTTGGATTCTTGATTGAGCATGGTTAAAGTATAAGTATGGAGCCATTTTATGATGACTTGTATGCATGAGTTATAGAGTGAAAGCCTCATGGTTATGTTTAAGTTCATGCCACTGTTTTCTTGTATGAATATGCCACTGTTTTGAGGAGAAATATGCCACTGTTTCCCTATGAAGGTGCCACTGTTTTGAGGCTAGAAATGTCACTGTTTCGGTTTCACAAGACCACCATTACATGCCACTGTTTCTGCACACTTATGCCACTGTTTTAGTGCTCCCCATGCCACTGTTTCTGCATAAAAACACTCACTGTTTTAGTCCATTATGTGCCACTGTTTCTGCATAATAACACTCACTGTTTTAGTCCATAATATGCCACTGTTTTATGCATAAAATGCTCACTGTTTTAGTCCATAAAATGCCACTGTTTTATGCATAAAATGCTCACTGTTTTAGTCCATAATATGCCACTGTTTTATGCATAAAATGCTCACTGTTTTAGTCCATAATATGCCACTGTTTTATGCATAAAATGCTCACTGTTTTAGTCCATAATATGCCACTGTTTTATGCATAAAATGCTCACTATTTTAGTTCATAATATGCCACTGTTTTATGCATAAAATGCTCACTGTTTTAGTCCATAATGTGCCACTGTTTCTGCATAAAACACTCACTGTTTTGCACCAAAAACACTCACTGTTTTAGTACCTAAGGAGCCACTGTTTCTGCATAAAGAAACCACCCTATTGATGATCAAACTCCACTATTTATGCCACTGTTTCAATGTCCAAAAACCATGATTTATGCCACTGTTTTGAATGTTCAAATGTACCGTTTATGCCACTGTTTTAACGTTCAAATGCCACTGTTTCTGCCACTGTTAATACCACGGTTCTGCCACTGTTTTGAGGTCCAAAGTGCCACTGTTTCTGTTTTAAAATAGTCACTGTTTCTGCTGTATGTTTACTGTTTTCCTGCTGTAAAACGTCACTGTTTCTGTCCACTGTTTTTTTTAGGAAAATACCACTGTTTTCTGCTCACTGTTTTAAAGAACAACTCACTGTTTCTGCTCACTGTTTTAAGCACAAACGTCACTGTTTTCTGCTGTAAAAACGCTGCTGTATGCTCACTGTTTTGCTGCTGTAAAACACTGCTATATGCTCATTGTTTTCCACTGTAAGACACTGCTATATGCTCACTGTTTCTGCTGTAAATAGCCACTGTAAATGATTGGTTGTAATTGATTTAGGTGCGCTTAAGAAGTGAGATACTTCGCTGCTGTTTGGTATTATTTAAGGCACGCAAAGGTAAGTGTCAGGCGATATTGCCTAATGTGACTATTGACTACTGGTATAAAATTGTGACATGATGCTCCATATTCCGTAAAAGTGTTATGTTCCATTATGATGAAAGGAAACTGCCAAAAATGTGCCGTGATGGCTATATGATTATGAGGTAAAGACGTTATGTGGCAGCATAACGCATATGAAAAGTATATGTGCCGTGATGGCTATATGAAAGGTATATAAGCATGCACCTTACATCATACCGCATTTTTACGCTTTGTGTGTGAAAGCATAGCATGACATGCATGTATCAAGATCATATAGGCCTTGTTTTAGAATAGTTATGTACAGGACCATGTGTTTGAGCAAGCATCATATAGGCATCCCCAAGGTACCGGGGTATGGGACACTTGGCATCAGTCCGCATAGGCCCACAGTTGGAATCCACATGGAGCTCAGGTGCCAAGGTTATTTGATTCCACTGTGAAGTGCGCGCACGACGGTGCTAAAAGCGCAAAGGAAAGGCGTTATATACGTAATATATGAATATGATGAAAAGGAAAAAGGAAAAGGAACAAGGATATGTTGAAGTGACTGTTTATGATTTTGTGCCTAGTTAATACTGTTATATTACTGGTTTTGTTGCCACACTACTGGGATTATTCTCAACCCTTCGGGGCTGCTATTTTCCAAAATGGCAGGAGGACGTAAAAGCACATGAAGACGTGATGTTTGCTGTTGCTTGCTGATGAATGGACTTGTACTGTTGCTGTTTGTTTGATTGGATGACTGTAATGCTTAAGATTTTGGTACTCTTGGATGACTGTAGACTTTATCATCCCTATTTTATCTTGAACTTTGATGAACAGCGGCTATTTTGGAAAACGTTTGTGAAAAGAATTTAAGTGCTGAAATTTTTACAGTGCACCTTACGGGTGGTGTTTTGATGAGCAAACGAACTCTGATTTACTATTATTTTATATGCACGCGAAGCCCCAAATGTGTTCTTTCTAAATCACTTGGAATATTTTTATCGTCCAAACAGAAGTTATAAGAACTATTGAAATGCCTTACGGACTTGTATACTTCTATGAGAATCTATGTTAGCTCATGTGACGTCAACGACTCTAATTCCGCTTAGCAGACGACTCTCTTGGATGCATACAAGGGAGGGCGTTACACTAATTGGTATCAGAGCAGTTTGGTCCATGGATTTGCTTGTGATTGATTGAATTGATTGTTGATTGTGTTTATCTGCTGATTGACTGCCTAAATGTGCTATAGTTTAAGTATATGTTAGCTAGGGTAGTAAGATTGTTTAGACTGTTCTGTGATGAGACACGGATGCATAGCTAACTTGTCCAAATTGAACTCGAGTACCTACTTGAGACTGCTGCCATGAATAACTTGCGGTGAGCCTGATCAACTCATTTCCTGATATTGTGAGTGCAGAATCATGGCAGGTGGTCGCGGTTCAACTCGGGGAAGGTCTGGCGATGCGGAAGAGGATCTTATCACTACCATTGGGGGACTGGCAACGTTTATCCAGAATATGAGCCAAGAATGGCGCGACCATAGGCAACAGAATCAGAACCAACCCCCACTGCATGAAAATGCAGAAGAAATTGCCCGTCGGAGGTTGAAAGACTTCCGCAACTTCCAACCACCTACCTTTGAGGGTGAAGACAACCCCGAGGCTGCAGCGAAGTGGCTGCAGATGATCGAGCATATTTTCGAGCGCATGGCATGCCCGGAAGCGCAGAAGAATGATTACGCATCGTACCAGTTGATGGGAGAAGCTTTAACATGGTGGACTGGTGCGAGGGCTCTGCTGAGAGCTCAGGACGTGGAACTAACATGGGCCGTGTTCAGACAAGTATTTTTGGATAAGTATTTTCCTAAGGCAATGAGAAGAATGAAGCACACTGAACTGCTGTCACTCAGGCAGGATAACATGACGGTCAATGAGTAGTATATTGCAAAATTTGGGCAGCTGATCGAGTACGCCAACTTTGACCGGAACATTTATGATGAAGAATGGCAGGTGGAGAAGTTCGAAAGCGGACTACATCCGGAAATCCGTAAACTCATTTTGACCACGGCTAATCGTACACTTCCGGAACTCATCAACCAGAGTCGTCAGGCAGAAGGAATCATTAATGAGGCCAAGAACTTGAACAAGCCACCAACACAATTCCACGGAGGAAACCGAGCAGGCAGATTCTTCAGGACGGCACCTGGTAGGGGTCGAGGCAGAGGCAT
Source organism: Gastrolobium villosum (assembly GCA_032173675.1). Taxonomy (NCBI): domain Eukaryota; kingdom Viridiplantae; phylum Streptophyta; class Magnoliopsida; order Fabales; family Fabaceae; genus Gastrolobium; species Gastrolobium villosum. The sequence continues at coordinate 124,733 of JAVKPL010015643.1, forward strand.
GCAGTTGCAGACGCGGCCTGGAAATTTTAAGAGAAGCAATACTGTTGGTCAATCGTCAACTGGACGACAGGGCGCGACTGTTTGTGCTACGTGTGGAAAGAATCACTTTGGAGTTTGTCGCAAGAACAACAATGCATGTTTCAGATGTGGCCAGCAAGGACATTTTGCTTACAAATGCCCCCAGAACGCTGAACAACAGCCTACGCAAGCACGGGTGTTCACACTGGATGCGAATGAAGCGCAGAAGTTTCCCAACTTGATCAAAGGTAATGTCATTTTAAATGGTCACCCTATTTTAGTTATCTTTGATTCTGGAGCGTCTGGCTCTTTTATGGCAAAGCATACCGCTATGAGAATAGGCATCACCCCAACCCCGTTACCTTATGAGTTACACATCAGCACACTTACTGGAGGATCGTGCACAGCCTCAGAGATCTGCAGAGGTGTTATCTTGCAGTATGAAGGGAACACGTATACAGTTAACTTGGTGGTCCTGCCGGTATTCAACTTCGATGTGATTATCGGTATGGACTGGTTGATGGAAAACGGGATAACGTTGGACTGTCGAGCGGGGAAAGTCGTTGTTCCTGCGAAAGATGGTAATTTTCAACCTTTCTCTCTCATTTCTTTATTGCAAGTTAGAAAAAAGCTCCGCAAGGGAGCAGCAGGGTATCTTTTGTCGATTGAGGCTGAGACCACGGTTGACAATCAAATTCAGAATGTACCGGTAGTTAGAGAATTCGAGGAGGTATTCCCGGATGAAATACCTCGATTGCCTCCTCATAGGGAAATAGAATTTTCTATCGAACTTGTTCCTGGGGTTGGACCAATCTCCATTGCCCCGTATCGTATGACGCCGTTGGAACTGCGAGAGTTGAAGAAGCAGATAGAAGAGCTTTTGGCAAAGGAATTCATCAGAACGAGTACCTCCCCATGGGGTGCTCCAGCCATCTTGATTAAGAAGAAGGATGGAAGTTTACGGCTGTGTGTAGATTACCGACAGCTGAACAAAGTAACGGTGAAGAATAAGTATCCGCTACCGAGGATCGACGATTTGATGGACCAGCTGAGAGGAGCCAGAGTCTTTTCCAAGATAGATTTACGATCGGGATACCATCAGATCCGGGTCAAACCGGAGGATATTCCGAAAACAGCCTTTAGGACTCGTTATGGGCACTACGAATAACAGGTCATCCCAATCGGACTAACTAATGCTCCAGCGGTATTCATGGACTACATGAACCGCATCTTCCACCCATTCCTTGATCAGTTTGTAATTGTGTTTATCGACGACATCCTGATTTACTCAGCTAATGAAGAGCTGCACGCGGAACATCTGAGGATTGTCTTGCAAATCTTGAAGGAGAAGCAGTTGTACGCGAAATGGTCGAAGTGCGAGTTTTGGCTTAAAGAGGTCCAGTTTCTGGGCCATGTCATTTCATCAGAAGGTATCGCTGTGGACCCCAGCAAAGTTGAAGCTGTCATGAATTGGGAACGACCCAAGACGGTCACTGAAGTAAGAAGTTTCTTAGGTCTTGCTGGATACTATCGAAGGTTCATCCAGAATTTCTCTCAGATAGTGCAACCTCTTACTCGTCTCACTCGGAAGGATAAGCCTTTTGAGTGGACTGAAGCTTGTGAAGAATGTTTCTTGGAACTAAAGAGCAGATTGACAAGTGCTCCCGTACTCACGATTCCGGATCCTACCCGAAAGTTCGAGGTATACTGCGATGCGTCGCTAAAAGGACTTGGATGCGTGTTGATGCAGGATCGTATGGCGGTAGCTTACGCATCTCGACAACTAAAGCCTCACGAAGAGAATTATCCTACGCACGATTTGGAGTTAGCAGCTATAGTGTTCGCACTTAAAATCTGGAGGCACCACTTGTATGGTTCGCAGTTTGACGTGTTCAGCGATCATAAGAGTTTGAAGTACTTATTCGACCAGAAGTAGCTGAATATGCGGCAACGACGGTGGATGGAATTTCTGAAGGACTATGATTTTGAACTTAAATACCACCCAGGAAAGGAAAACGTGGTAGCTGACGCCCTGAGTAGGAAGACACTGCACACTGCAACTCTGATGATGGAAGAGCTGAAATTGTTTGAGGCCTTTCGAGACTTGAACTTATCAGTAGACGAGAGAGGGAATAGCATAAGATTGGGAAATATAAAGGTGGTGAATGAATTGATCAGTAGAATTAAGGAGGCTCAGAAAGATGAAGAGTTAGTCCGTGATTTGGTTGGCAACCAAGACGTTGTAAAGGATGAGAATGATGTTTGGAGACTTCAAGGACGGCTGGTTGTGCCGAATGAAGAGTTGAAACAAGAAGTTTTACAGGAGGCTCACAAGGGTAAGTATGCAGTTCATCCTGGATCCACGAAGATGTACCATGATTTGAAGACCTCGTTTTGGTGGCCGGGTATGAAGCGTGATATTGCGGAGTATGTATCTCGGTGCTTAACTTGTCAGAAGGTGAAGTACGAACATCAGAAACCGTCGGGACTCCTTCAACCTTTGGAGATTCCCGAATGGAAGTGGGACAGTATTGCAATGGATTTTGTAGTTGGACTTCCTCGGACGCGAGAAGGATATGATTCTATCTGGGTAATTGTCGATCGTTTAACAAAGTCAGCCCATTTCTTACGTGTTAGAACCACGTATGATACAGAGAGGCTTGCCAGAATTTATCTGCAGGAGATTGTGAAGCTGCACGGAGTTCCTACGAGTATTGTCAGTGATTGTGATCCCAAGTTTACATCTAAGTTCTGGGAATCTTTTCAAAAAGCATTAGGGACCCATTTGAGGTTGAGTACCGCTTACCATCCGCAGACCGATGGACAGACGGAACGCACCATTCAAGCATTAGAGGACATGTTACGAGCATGTGTTTTGGAGTTAGGAGGCAGCTGGAATAATTATCTTTCGTTGATTGAGTTTGCTTACAACAACAGTTACCATTCCAGTATTCAAATGGCACCGTACGAAGCTTTGTATGGGAGAAAATGCAGATCCCCTTTATGTTGGACTGAAGTAGGTGAGCAAAGTATGTTAGGACCTGATCTAATTCAAGAAACATCCGAACAGGTAAAGAAGATTAGGGAGAATATGCAGAGGGCTCAGGCCAGACAGAAGAGTTATTACGACAAGCGTCATAAGCCTCTATCTTTCGAAGTCGGAGACCATGTATTTTTGAGAATCACTCCTACATCGGGACTCGGAAGGAGAATGGGAGTTAAGAAGTTAAGTCCACGGTACTTAGGACCGTATCTGATTATGGACCGGATTGGAGAGTCTGCATACCGATTGGCCTTACCACCCAATTTGTCAGGAATTCACAATGTATTTCATGTGTCACAGCTACGGAGGTATCTCTCTGACCCATCTCACGTGTTACAGCCGGAAGAGGTGGAACTAAAGGAAAATCTGACTTATCAAGTACAACCATTCCAAATTCTTGAAAGATCCGTCAAGCGACTCCGTTCTAAAGAGATTCCGTTGGTGAAGGTATTATGGAACAACAGATCGGCAGCTGAAGCCACTTGGGAGCGCGAGGACGACATTCATAAACGCTATCCAGAACTGTTTAGCTCTTAAGTAAGTTTATTTTGCGGACAAAATTCCTTTTTGGTGGGGAGAGTGTAACATCCCGCATAATTAGTAAAATACATAAGTACTATATGTTATAGATGGATGTGTAGATTTCGGATGTATGGTTTATGTGTGATGGCTTGCGAATTGTTTGACCTTTATCCTTGGATAAGACTAAGGTAAGTATTTAAATTAAATCATAGGAGGATACATATGTAGACATGTGAATTTTATCATATGAGTAATTTGATTGTGTTATAGGACCTTAGAGTTCATTGGACTTTGGAAGTGGGCTAGTGTGTGTGGACTTGCCACCTTTAGGCTTGTCTTGTTGGATCCATCATGTTCAGCCCAAAGTTAACCCACACATAATTCCCTAAGCCTTGTCCAACAAGGTTGTCTTGTGTAGCAAGGAATTCCCACATGGCAAGATGCATTCTTTCCCACATCTTTCTTGCGCAAAAGAGGGTGATTATACTTAGAAAAAATCTGCCAATTTCCCTCTTGTTTGACCGCCACTTCACCTAGCTTGTGCATCATTTGGATTCAATTTCATTGCATGAAAGACACATGTACCATTTAGCATGATTTTAGGCTGCATTTTCTTAACCAAGTAGGTTACCATGTAACATAA